>JAYMSL010000222.1:0-29936 GCA_036897195.1 Plantago coronopus
AAAAATACTTTTTTTTTTTTTGAATAGGCAAATCAATTTTAATCCTACTCCTACTCCTACATTAACCCAATACCAACCTTATACCCCACACCAATACCAACCTTATATCACCAAATAAACCGCCACCACCGGGAATCGAACCCGGGACCTCTAACAATTACACCCTGCACCTTACCACTGCACCACCCCCTGGGTTCAAAATATTGGGGGTTAATGTTTCTTCATTTATTGAGTTCCACTTCATAATAATAAAAAAAAATAAAATAATAATAATAATAATAATAATAATAATAATAATAATAATAATAATAATAATAATAATAATAATAATAAGGGTATGGGTTGTTGACGCAGCCAAGCGTAAGTGTGCGAAGTATCGGGATTTGTGCGCGAGTAAAGGGTATGGGTTTACCTTTCTCTTTCTCGTCCAGGAGAGTTGGGCGTTGATGCTGTTGCGTTGCTGAGCAGGGTTCGAGGTGTCTCTTTAGCTCAGGATGCTGGAGCGCGTACTGCTCCTTTTATTTTTGCTAGGATTAGTTTTTCTATAGCTGGAGGTGTGGGAGCCCAGATTGTTTCTCGGCTGCCCACCAATTTTTTGTATACTTTTGATTCTTCATTTATTGAGTTCCACTTTATAATAAAAAAAATAAAATAATAATAATAATAATAATAATAATAATAATAATAATAATATATAGATATCACATTCCCAATATCTAATAAATCTAAATTAGGAATCTTAGAGGTTACTTTGGTTGAGCCATCGTTCATGTACAAAAATGAATGCGACCTTTGGCAGTGCACGGTGCACCCTACTAATACACTACTTACAAGAAGACATGACAAACATCCCACTTGTACCATGTTGTAGTTGTTGTTTTAGGTTTTGGTGAAAATTTCAACAACTTATATACGAACTTGCTAAATTAACTACACGGTTTTTATCCCAATGAGTTTGGATAAAAACCTTCGAAGATGAAGATGCCACTAATGAATTTGAAGACCTATATTTTTTTTTGAATATGCAAGAAAATTATAAATTACTGAATCAACGATTACACTGTATGTTAAGACACGTACGTTCTCCTTCTCCTACCTATATTAACTTGGGAAAATAATGAGGAGAAATCAATTGGAGATCAACATTTCAAAAATGAATCATGTTGAACTATTTGAGGTTCAAACAGGGCGAAGCCAGGATTTTTTTTCCGCTCCGTGCTAACTTTATAGAACCACCAATTTTTTTTCTAAAAATTAGGAAAAGTTTTATTTATTAATCGTTACTTTGAATGTATATCGTTCAGAAGTACATTTTGAGTGATTTTAACTAATATTAACAAGAAATCTAATTTATTTTGAGAAATAAGCCTTTAAAATGTGATAGTATCTACAAATTTATTCGAAAAATTACTTCAAACGCACATGTTTTGGTAGCGTTATAGTCTCTTTAACCATTTTATTACATAATTGACCGTGCTAAAACATAAAAATAAAAAATTTATACATATATAATACAAAAATTTCGAAATTGACCCCGTACCGAGCACATGCTGGGCTAAAGGGTGGTTTCGCCCCAGGGTTGGGTTCAAAATAAGTAAATAAATATAAGCAAAGTCTACCGCGAAAACCTTTTCGAAATGTTACTCTCCAATTCGGTATTTTTTTAATCGGGAAATTATTTACAAACAATCAATAAATAAATACGTAAATTTTGCCAACATCCATCCATACTACTAAACCATGATAGTTAGTTTACAGTTCCACCCTATTTTCGTGAGACATGTTCATTTTATCAATTAACCATCTCACTAATTTTAGAACATAATTGATTGTATCTTCTAATATACTATACTAAATTTAGATTTATCTTCAGTATCTTCACAAAAGAGGTTACTCTCCTTCTATATGCTAAATCTAGGGGATAATGCCTGATTTCTGCATTATATTCAGCCGTGGATCTGAGTATATAATTGTTTGGATCGTTAAACCCTCAATATTCACTAGTGGCCCCACGTGGATCCTAAGTGAATAGTGGGAGGTAAGTGCACATCAACATATCCCATGACCGAAAGAATTTCTAATAACACTATGTGGCTCATATATGATATATTGATACTTCAACAAATGTTTACATGACTTCAAAGTTCAAACTAATTTGTTACGTATACGTACATGGTTAGATCAATAACGACGTCCCGACCAACTGCTGGGACGAGACCCAGCGGAATGGACCAGCAAGATTACTCCTAGGGCAGCTTGTCGGGGTGATATATCGGCCCCACAGACCAACACATGCCCTAATCCACACACTTTGTCCAGTTGTCCTCACTCGTGCACGCATCGGGAGTACTACTCCAAGCCAAGCACGTTTAACTATTTAGTTTTTATGGATGAATTTCCGAAAAGAAAGATACACTTTGTTGGTATGGATAGCGTTATCAATCATTTTATGCTACAATATCTCATATTGAATCGCACAATTATAACATGAAACATAGTTCAAAACCATATAGACATAAGATTACTCTAGCTATAACCTCTCCATTAGCACGAGTGACAATTTCAAAAGTACAAAATAATACAAATGGCAAATCCCAATAAGTTTAAATGTGAAAATTCGATCTTTTTATATACATAAATCGAACAATATATCGATTTATTGAGGGATGAGAATGGAGACCTATGATTGCATGATCGATTGTGAAATTTCTGGTCGTATATATATGTTTGGCGATCGAGGACCAGATTCTTTTCTTATCATGAGATGAGAGCACTGAGCACGCACTATGTTGGATCAAATACATACCATCCATACAATTTGGCCAAACAAACAAACAATAGTTGTTGATATAGCATGTTGATCATATCATATCAATTCTTCTTCTAAAAGCAAACATCTGCATGTTTTATGCATGACCACCAGTCACCACCACCATCTCATATTCACACACCGCCCCGATCCAGCTCATTCTATCATAATCAACATGCATGGATTAATTAACATATAGGGTATACTTGCCTTGATAAGTTAACTAACATAAGGTAAACTTTATGGCTCAATTTATCTAGATATATACAGTATATACTACTGTATATCATTTCGGCCATAAATTCAAATTCGAACTACTTTTTAGTTTGGCCTAGCTATCCTATAACGTGTACTTTGTTTGACATACATGGTATCATATAGACGTCTAGGTTTGATTAATCAGTGTTCACGCAAATGCTAGTGTTTCGTTTGTACCTTTCCATTGATTTGTAAATATATAAATATAAAATTAATGCATGTACGATGTATGATGTGATTTGATGATATTTACTCAAGTTGTAAGGTGTTTGAGCTCACTTGCGTCCGTGGCCGGTCAAAACCAGTATTACATGTTCCACTTAATGAGTTCATTAAGTAACATACTATTTGTCACTAAATGAGAAAACAGAATGACGAACTGGAAAATTGTTTTAACCCTCGAAGTACAAAGATTTTACAATAGTTTGCTAATGTTTCTTAAAGCCTTGACCTTTCTAAATTTGTACTAATATATGTTTTGATGTACTTTATTAGACTTTGGTTGGCTTTCAATTTGATGGACTAAATAAATTTGCGTTGACTACAAACTCAACAAGTGATATATTAAAAAGTTATTCTAAGTAGCATTAGTGACAAAAAAATTCGTTTTCAACCCTTGCTCGGGACGGGCTGAGTATAGGCCAGCTCAGCTCCTGCATGCGTAGGATCGAGAGTTCATCTATAGTTTAAGCCTTGTTGGTTTAGGAAACACAACTGGAAGAACTCATAAATAAGGTCTCATAATGCTACTAGATTAGACTACCTTTGAAAAAAGAAGAAGAAACAAAGAAACTTGCAAATGTTCGATTCTGATCTTCATGTAACATCTAAAATGGGAAATTCTGTCGAACAAGGTTGGGCTAAGATCTATTGGGATTTCTTATGGCCATGGCCCATGGGTCACATAGAGTCCGCAGTCACGGGTGCGGCTGAGAGTGAGACTCATGTAGATCTGGATCTGTCTACTGGTCAGTAATCACTACGGCTTGGGCCAACAATAGAACTGGACATTTTAAGCCCATCAGACATGTATCGAAATTCGAAGTATAAAACCCAGCCCATTAATCCACGTCATCGACTCCAGAAACTTCTTCTCTTTACATAACTAATCTCACATATAAATACGAGAATCCTTTGTCTCCAGAAGTTTCTCTCATCGCACAGGGAAAGAGAAAATCTCCATTGAAGCTCAATTCATCATCTGCAACAGTTATCTGAACAGCTATCGCCGTTGAAGGTTAGTTACTAATTATTATTTTTTGTAGCAATTCAGTTATTTATCAAATTCTGTTTCTGGATTATCACCTCGCTTTGATTATTTGTTGTAATTTCTGCCATTTTGTTTCGATTTCTAGTTGGATTTTAATCGAACTCTGGTTGGTTAATTGATCCTGTGGATGTTTATGCACGATTGAGCTATAAGTTTATGATTTTCGTTCTGTTGTGAATATAGTTGATTCGTAACACCGAGTGTTACTGTTATGTGATGATTTGTTGTTTTTCTCAATTTCTTCTGTTATTTCAAATGCTTTTGGTATGAACATGGTGGAGATAGTTAGGCACGTTATGGAAATATTTCCCTATGTTGTTGCTTGCGAAGTCTGCTTATTGTTTTTCTAGC
Organism: Plantago coronopus; assembly: GCA_036897195.1. NCBI lineage: Eukaryota > Viridiplantae > Streptophyta > Magnoliopsida > Lamiales > Plantaginaceae > Plantago > Plantago coronopus. Next base: position 4,689 of record JAYMSL010000222.1, read on the forward strand.
TCATTTACGAAATCTGCTTATAGTTTTGCGAATCTTCGGTTACCTATATACAATATACTGATGTAATTTACTCGAATCTCGAAATATAGACCTGAGATTTAATTTACTCCATGTGTCCTTCAAATTGATTGTATGTTTTCATCCCTTACAATTTTCCTGATTTTCTATCTGATGATCCTCTGTTTGATATTTTTTTGTGCAGATGTCTTACTCCAGAAGATCAAGGTGCGTGTGTTTGCATGGTCTAGTTTCATTTTTAGCTTGAGTTTGGCTAGATTGTTATGCTTATGTTCTCGTTTCTATATCCTGTAGGTGCTCGTACTCGGTTTCCCCGTCTCCTTCTCCCAAGCGCTATAGGTCTATCTCGAGGTCGTTATCAAGGAGCAGATCTAGGTGATGAATCCGGACTCCTACATGTGCTGATTCAATTTTGCGTTCCTCAGTGGTCTCTTTAGTTAATCAACTGCATAGCTGACATTTCCTGATTTGTAACTTTTCAGGAGTCGTGATTCCAGTGATGTTGAGAATCCTGGAAATAACTTGTATGTGACTGGACTCTCCTCTCGAGTCACCAGGAGAGATATAGAGAAGCACTTCTCTACTGAGGGAAAGGTATCTATCTTTTCCCAGCTTAAATATACTAGTTCTGCTGTTGTGGCAATCTTAGATTCTTAGTCAGTTGTAGAACTAATTGTTGATTCTCAGGTTGAGGATGTTCATCTTGTTATGGACCCTTGGAAACGTGAATCTCGTGGATTTGGTTTTGTGACCATGTCCACGTTGAAGGAAGCTGAACGTTGCATTAAGTACTTGGATCGTTCAGTTCTTGAGGGAAGGGTTATCACTGTTGAGAAGGTAATTGTTTTCTTCACTTCTTCATGTATTCTGTTTGCTTTTGTCATTGAAATATACAATTGGGACTATACTCATATGAACATGATCTTGACCTAATGCCGAGTTGGGAGGTGATAACTTTTTCTTCTCGACTGTAGTTTCTTTGATAACAGGGTAGCTGTGTGTAGCAGCACTTCACCAAACAAAAATTCAAGCAAATATCAGACTCTTACGTCAGAGGGTTGTATGCCCTGCATCTCTCTCCTGAAATTTACTTATAATACTCATTCTGTCCTTGAATGAACTTCCCTTTCTGACTGAACTTTGAAGGGCACATTTGAACAAGAATTACTCCTAATTCATATCTTGAAAATATATAGAAAAATTATATCATGAAATCATAATGTAGGTTATATATAATGGAAAATTGTACTTCTAATATTTTATTTTTCACGATTTTGTTTGTGTTTGAATTCGAAATGATAATGTAATCTTCTTAATTTCTTTCACATATCATCTAGGAGTAATTGTTGTCCAACTAACAGACCTTTAAAAATAGTCAAAAATCAAAATGGGAAGTTTATTCAGGGATGGAATTTTACATTTTAGTTACTTCATCACTTTTGTTCTATTGTGCATCTTATGAATTTTTAGTCTCAAATATTATATATCCCCTAGGCATAATCATCTCAGTTGTCTAACAATTTGCAGGCTAAAAGAAGGAGAGGGCGAACTCCCACTCCAGGAAGGTATCTTGGGCTGAGAGCTGAAAGTGGTAAGATGCTCACATTTGTTTCTTTGTATTTTGGTACGATTTTTATCATGAAGCCTTTTTTAACTTGACATCTTGTATTTCGGGTCATCCAGTGCGGCGTCGGTCTCCTAGCTACTCTCGTTATTCGAGAAGTTGTTCTCGATATTCGTCGGGAAGTGACAGAAGTAGGAGTTGTAGCAGATCATACTCTCCTTATCATAACCGGGGAAGGCATTTTTACTCCTCCCGCAGGCGTAGGTCATACTCACCACGCAGCATCCGAGGAAGATCCTATTCTCGCTCCAGCTCATACAGCAGGTCTCCAGTAAGAGCACGTGGTCGTGATCGCTCCTACTCCCCATATTACCACAGGGACTACTCCCCACAGGATCGCTATTATAGAACACGTTACAGGTCTGCTTCACGTGACTACTCTCCAGTTGATCGCCGTTATCGCAGAGGAAGGTATCGGTCAGTTTCCCGAAGCATTTCGCCTGTCTATCGGCGATATTACAGGAGAAGCTACTCTCGCAGTCTCTCACCAAGGCGCTCCAGGAGCTACTCCCGGAGTGTGTCTCCAAGGGATTACAGAAGGAGCTGCTCTCGAAGTGTCTCCCCATACTCAAGAAGTTATAAGGCTCGTACTAGTTCTAAGAGGAGCATATCACGTGGTTCTCGTGAGACGAAGAAGAGATCGCCATCTTACAAAAGCCGTTCTTCTAGGAGCCATTCTAGGAGTCCTAGTGTGTCTTCTTCCTCTAGATCGGTGTCAATATCTGTCAGTCCTAGGCGCTCGCCTTAGGGTTCACAGTGCTGAGTGTTCATAGAGATTGGTCCAATTCTATTGCTTTGGAACAGCTACCTCAAGTTTGGAGTGCTATAATCAGCTTTAGGGTTCGTGGATTTGCTGTTATGTATCATGTCATGAAGTTTGTTATCCAAGTAGTAATTACTGTTGTGCCTGTGCATCTTAGTGCTGTGTCTTCATTTTCCTTCCCATAGCTTTCATCTCCCCAGATGTCTTTTCGTAGCGTGACAAATGGTAAAGATGAACTTTTAAGATGGTGCAGATATATGAAATTTCGGATATACTCAGGAACTCAGGGTGTTCGGATAGAAAGAGTTAATCTGTGCAGATAAGTCCTGCCGGAGTCTATAATTTTCATGATTCTGACACTCAGATGACAGATAGTACCATTCGGTTCATAGTTAGTTCATCTGAATCTGATGATGAAATATATGAAGATGACTCCTCTTGAAGCAAAGCAAATTAAGTATTGTTGGATCCGCGGTGGGGTTGCAGTAATACACTTTCTTTAAGGTAGCAACTCGAGGTTGAATATTCTATTGAAAATAAACCGGTATTCCAGTAGTTGTTCAAGACAATCAGTTGCAAACCACTTTCGCAGCGAAGAGCGCTTGTTTGCATTGAGTTTTCGTAATTGCAACGAATAGGTTGTTTCATCACAACGTAAGAGATATAGAAATAGTTTAATATAGTGGATACATGTCACGAAAAGCCGAGTACCAGGCTTAAGCAAAGGAGGCTTGTCCCCGGAATGTTACGTGAGGCTGCAGCGAAGTTCTAAAAAAAGACGGTACATACTAGCATCAGTTGTCAAAAAGTAGATGGATCATGAACTTGATCACCTCGAGTGATTATTTCAATTAAAGAGGCGACCCAGACAAGTTGAAGCACTTGCATCTACCTCTAGCAGAAAAAAAGGGAAAGAACAAGCGGAATGCACAACATCACATATGACACTTGTAAAAAGGGACTTATTATAATTAGATACATATCAAAGTAGAGTGCTTTTGGAGGACAACAATAGGAGACCAAGAGTCATCCCCGCACGACATAACAATAGCTTTGTAGCGCTTGGGAGGAAGGCACTGAATGAAACTGCCAAACACAGAAAGTCCATCAGTTGGTGTACTTGATATTCTATATACTACCTTTCTTGTGATGTGCATGTTGCAGGCTTTTTTTTATGCTGATTATACAGGTTGCTCCTTTATTTTCCAAATTTCACTTGCGTATTGTGCAATTGTTCGGTCACTGCTGAACTTTCCACTGCCTGCAGTGCTGAGTATCGACATCTTTGCCCATCTCTTCCTGTCCCTGCAATTTTAAATTCAAATGTCAACAACCTGATAAGTCCCAATGTATAACGCTTCTTTAACATGAGCGGATGAGGCCTTCAAGTGCTTATAGGAAGGGACATCAAAGTTGATTTAGTATCACTAAGACTGACAATCTTAAAGGAAATATCCAAAACATTGTAACATGGAGAGCCAAGTATTATATTAGACACGAGGTAATTAAAGAAACAAAATATGTAGGCGGGTGCAAGGGGGAAAAAGTAACAAAAGTTACATGCCCAAGAAAACAAAGAATGCTGGCAAGACTAGTGTATGCATTTCATGGCCAAATCATGCATTGGAACTTAATATACTCATGCAGCATAGTGACTCATACGACACATGGGGAATGGTGCAGTATTTGCAGGGAGCTTACTTATAAGCTTCATCCACACGCTCTTGTGCATCCATGTAGGCTGGGAAGTCATGACCAACGAGGAAATAATCACCCCGACCATAGCCAGAGTCACCTTCAAGTGAATCAAGGAGGGGATTGTAGTCATAGCTTCCAAATGCTCCAGATCTAATAAATTTTTTGGCCTCTTCAAAACGAGGGTCGGGTTTAAACTGCAGAGTTAGACACCAAATGATGTTACTATTCTATTGAGAGCTTTTGGTCATATGTAGAATTGTAGAGCAAGTTAAATCCAAATTTTATGCTAAATATTGTTAGAAAAACCAGATCAAACATTTGGGTGATGGTGATGAAGTGCACGTAAAAGGTGCTTTTTTCTCTTTAATATTTAGAATCATGACTATTATATGAATTCACTACAAAATACCATTTCACTATTTCAGTAACAGTCAGGTTGAATGGATTACTGGAACAGATAAAAGACTAGTCTATATAGTATATTGTGCATTTGAACAGAAGAGTTATTACCTTCCCCTCCTCTCTTTCTTTACGCAAACGAGGAACTTCATCAGCGGTGGCACCAAAAAGAAAGAAATTGTCTTCTCCAATTTCTTCTCTGATCTCAACATTAGCTCCGTCTAGAGTTCCAATAATGAGGCACCCATTAAGTGCGAATTTCATGTTACTTGTGCCACTAGCCTCCATGCCTGCAGTACTTATATGCTGAGATAACTCACTTCCTGGAATAAGCACCTCTGCCACAGACACATTATAATTGGGGACGAAAACAATCTGGAGAAAAGGAAAGGGAAAATAAAACAGAAAGAGTTAACCGATGAAGCACGAATTTTGGCAGCTTTAGCAGCCATCATATACTCCTGCAGCTACTGTGTATTTAGCAGGGATAACGCAGCATATTTGGGAGATGACTGTTTATTAATTATAAAAAGAAAAGACACAATTGTATTCTTTATTTTCCAGTTACTGCTTCAAAATTCTGTTTTTTTTTATTGCATACAACTCATTTAGGGTGTGATGGACCACGCTATAAACAAATGAAGTGCAATTAGATTCTTTATATTTACAGATATTCATTAATGTGGAGACAATGCAGAAATTTTCTGAACTTTTATATTTTTAAGGAAAAGTTCGAGACAAACTTTCTTAATACTGTTGTGGTCAACTTATATATACATATTTCTATCTTGTATTAGAACACAGCAGAAACAGTAAGTTAATATACCTTCAAGAGGTCATTGACCTCAGGATCTGTATTAACAACAGCTCCAACATCATTTACAAGCTTAACTATTCTTTTAGCATTTGTGTATGTAGCAAATGCCTTCCCTCCGATCATAATGGTACGGGGTGTTGTCTTCTTCCTATCTTCAGGGCTCATCCCCTGCATTAATATTCCATAAAGTTAAAAGCATATTCTAGATTAGCCAACCAATATGCAGACTCATACATGAATCTGTAATGACAAGCAATCACTTTACGTATGTGCACATACTTACAAATTAACTTATGGCTAAGAAATTGGAGTTACAGAACAAAAAAATACTCTACTAGGTTTTACGTCAGTCAGATCCTCACCTTCAATTTCTTGTACCTATAGATGGCACCCAAAATGTTCAATAATTGCCTCTTATATTCATGGATGCGCTTGACTTGGATATCGAAGAGGGTGTTTGGGTCAATAGTCTCGCCAGTAACCTGCAGTACGTAGCTAGCCAACCTTTTTTTGCTGGCTAGTTTGGCTGATTCCCATTCAGACTGAAGATCTGCATTATCAGCGAACTTTTGGAAAAAGCATAATCATTATACCATCCATCATGATTTAAAAAATCATTAAAAATTTCAGGAACATCAAACATACTTGTCGCAGATTTGTTAGAAGGTCAAGATTCTTCACCCACTGATCAGTTTTCAACCACTTGGTAATAATTTGACTCAGCTCAGGATTGCAAAACTTCAGCCATCGTCGAGGAGTTATACCATTGGTCTTGTTCTGAAATTTTGTTGGCCATATAGATACATAATCAACAAATAATTCTGCCTTTAAGATGTCACTGTGCAGTTGAGCAACACCATTGACCTGCATGGAAAATATACTTTCTTATCTGCAAACATATATGGAAACCAAAGAAAGTTCTTAAAAGTAAAATCTGCTTAAAAGAAAAAATTCTTACCGTATGTGCAGAGACCACACATAGGTTGGCCATACGCACAACTGGTTTCTTCGGGTCATTGTCCAAAATGCAAAGTTCCTTAGATTTGCCCTCAAGGTCAGGTCTCGTCGACTTTATCATTTGAATGAACTGCGAAATGCCCAACAATCAGGAAATGTACTTGTGATAAATGGACCTACAGTAAAAACTAAAAATTTATATATATTACCCTCTTGTCAATTTCTGTAATGATTTCCATATGACGTGGAAGAAGCTTCCACATAACTGCCTGTGACCATTTCTCGAGGGCCTCTGGAAGGACGGTGTGATTTGTATAAGCTATTGTCCTGGTAGGATAAAAATTATCAGAACCACTAGACACACGACGATCTGGAGATATAATAATTGTGTAAATAGTCCAAGTAGAACCTTGTGGTGATATCCCAAGCTTCATCCCATCCAAGGGATTCTTCATCCATCAGCAAACGCATTAGCTCTGGTATAGCAAGTGTAGGATGTGTGTCATTCAGTTGTACTGCAACTTTAGACGGAAACTCTGACCAGTTGATCTCTTTTGTTGCATTTTGTCTTTCCTTAAATCTGGCAATGATGTCCTGAAATTTGGTAAAGTTGTAAGGGAATAGCAAATTTCGAGCTGATCTTCCAAGCATTATCATTCCGAGGAGATATATTAATTAGTTAACAAATGCCAAAAAATATTTCCAGGAATGAATTTCCTCAATTACCATCACAGGAGCTATTACATTGATCAAAGAACTCTACTTATTTCCAAACCATAAAGATAAACGTGTCCAATTAAAGCACAGTTGATGTAGAGAGACATGCACTTTTATCTAGAATATAATATATACACACTGAAAACAAGTACTAGTAAAAAACAAAAAACAAATAACAAAACACGTTCTGATGTGCACCGACGGGACTCAAGTCATAACTATAGAAAGAAAGACGGTACCTGAAGTGATGCACTGCAAAGGAAAAACTGTTGCTTCAGCCGTAGAAGTTTTCCACTCTCAGTCGCATCCCCAGGATATAAAACAGCGCAAATCTGGAAAATTGAATCACAAAGCATTCAGCGTTCGAGATACCAAATAGGATCTACATCGATTTCCACAATGTGTGAGCACACTTAACTAAAACCACATACAAAGATGAACAGAATGTTTACCTGCTGTGCACTGGAATGAAGCTTTGCTGCAGATTCATATTGTCCATCATTAAACTGAAATAAATCAAAGTCCGTGGCACCAGCTTTGGCTTCCCATAGACGGAGACTGTTGGTGTTCTTGGTTTTATATCCAGGAATTGGCACATCATATGCAAGAGCTTGTATTGTCTCACCACCAACCAATTTTCGACTAAACGGAGATATATTTGGATCAACAAACATATAAGCTAAAATCTTAAATTGTTTCCATGGTCTAAATACAGGTGGGCATTGTTTGAACGTAAAAAGTAGAGCTCGCTACATGAAAATGGATAGAAGTTCAAATGGTATAAGAATTTGTAGTTGCACTTACGAGCCATTAGGAAGCACCTCCACTTGACCAAAAAACTTTACAGGGAAGACAACATCATGTCTCACAACTTCCCACGGGCTGAACTTCTGCATTTCACCACAGACAAGGGGTTAGTACTTTAGGAATATAAAATTAATGTGGTATTAATAAAACTGTAGCTGGCAGCAAACCTCCAACCAATCTTCTGCAATTTCTTCTTGGCCTTCTTTGGCAATCCGTTGCTTGAATAGGCCATATCTGTACCTCAAACCATAGCCCCACGCTGGCAAATTGAGTGTTGCCATTGAGTCCAGAAAACATGATGCAAGCCTGCCAAGACCACCATTTCCAAGAGCTGCATCTTTCTCCTACAATATTTATTTACAATTACATCATGCAATATAGTGGGACAACTTGCATACCCATAGAGTAACAATGCAAAGCTTGTACATGACCAATTAGAACCATCAACTTTTAACAAATTCTTGAAATCGTCGACTTCTCACATATAAGGAGTGCTATATCACAATTACCTGCTCCACAATCTCCTCAAGTTGATGACCTAGTTGTTGTAAAGCAGTAGCATAGGCGTCTTGAACGTCTAGGTTTCCAATAGCATTAGTCAATGCCCGTCCTTGCAGATATTCCATGGACAAATAGTATGTTTGCTTAGGATTAACTTTGTTGTAAAGCTGATATGTATCATTCCATTGCTGCAAATAAAGAAAGGAAAAAGAGAAATATACCATTAGCAAATACTAAAACAGAAAACAAATAATTAATGCATTACTACAGTGCTTTAGCTAGAAAAATATCAGGCAACTTCAATGAGCATGCACTAATGCTCTATGAATAAGGCATGATCCTGATTTCTACATTCAGTATCTTGACTCAGCAAACATCAGCGTTTTTTTATCTTAACTGAAAATTCTATGCAGCAAACTTCCAGAGATCTATGTAATCGAATCAGCACTGACAAAACATATAACAAAAACGAAATCGCACTTTCAACATTGCAACTTCACCTGTGGATTTTGAAATCACCCTTCCTACAATGTTTATTCTTAATTGCAAAAATAACACATGTACAACACACAGATAGCAGAATTTCTTCGATAGATAATCTCATCATCCAAGTAGTGCTAGTGCAATGTGGAATAGTTTCAAGTTTAGCCAAATAGGAATATAGTAAATTATACTGTACAGCTGAGGATCTGATCATCTAAACATACTCGGCAAAGTTTCATCAATTCATTTACGAAGTACTACACTCAGCAGCTGAATTAAAACCAAAACTACTTCACAATCACAAAACAACAAACAAATGAACAATAATCATCACAAATCTATCAATCTCTGCATAAGATATTGCTAAATGCGTAAATTATACCTTGATCAATCGATCACGGACGCTCTCAGCAGTAGCATAGTATGCTTGCTCAGGCTCGAACTTCAACGGTGAGAAATGAGGGCTGAACTGAGCATGATAATTGATATTTGACGCGATTTCCGTCGGTTTCTCTGCCAGCGGATGCGCGGTGGCGGGAACTTTCGCCGCCGCCGCTGCAGTAGAACCGGTCGTGGCCTTCTCCGTACCAGGTGCCATAATTCTGGAAAAACAACACAACACAGAAGTCAGCGAAATTTCACATAGAGGCTAGAGCATTCAACCGGGTAGCGAAATGGTGAAGAGGAAAAGCACATTACCGGGATGAGTGATTTGAGAAACGAATTGGAGATATTTAAGGAGTGGAGTGGGAAGAATGAAGTGGAGATATTTGAAGGGAGATAGTGACGAAAAATAGAAGAGAAAAGGCTTTTTTCTCTCTTAGCCTTTTGGTGTTGTGGTGATTATCTGTGGATGAAGAGTTTTTGGGATTGGAAATGGCAATAAATATCGGAGGTAGAGAGTGTGACTGTAGTAGTAATCAGACAAGTATTGTTTCTATTCTCAGCTGGGTCTTGGGAGGGATGGAGAGAAAAAGATCAGGGTCCTTGTTTTTCCCTTTTCCGAAGAAAATATTTACTTTCATCAACCAATGGTGAAAGCTCAAAATGATGAAATGACAAGTATGCTTTCTTTTTCTGAAAATGAAATGCAAAAAATGATATTGAAACGGTGGTAGTATTAAATAAATATGTAAATCGTATTCACATGAATTCGAGTATTAATTACAATACTTGTATCTAATTGAACATAACAAGAAATCATAATAACGGGTTATATTACTTTACTGCGGTGCAAAATGCAAATGTTATTCGGCTTTGTTATTTTTTAACATAAACCCAGCTCTATTCAGTTCAGTTTAATTGAAGTTTATACTTCATTTCGGTTTCGTTCAGTTTATATCACAGATTTTCAACTACATCAAACTGGCAAAGTACATGGCACCAATCCAAAGATGATTTTGGCGTTTAATTATCACTAATAGGAACTTACCTGATTTGCTTTTTTAGGCTAAAGAGTAAGACAGTGATAACTGATCCTGATAGTAATAGTAGCAAATTAGCAAACTGGAGAGTGGAGAGATGTAACAACTTTATTGAATGAGAGATTTGAACTTGGTTTCCGTGATGAAGTCTCATTTCCTCGAGACAATGACACGTGTGGTGATGGAACGCTTTTCTTGACATTGAGGTAAAAGCGCGCAATAGTCACATGTAGGGGTGTGCAGAAAAACCGAAAACCGAAAATCCGCACTGAAAACCGAAAAATCCGCACCGATCCGATCCGATCCGGCACTTTCGGATCGGGGTTCGGATTGAGGTTTTTCTGTTTTTCGGGTTCGGATCGGATCGGATTAAAATCCGCGGATTTCGGATTAATCCGAAATTAATCCGAAAATATTTAAAAAAAAAAAGTAGTAATTGTTAAATAAAGGAAGACACTTTTTCTCAACAAGTCAAAACCCTATGTGTCTTCAATCTTCACTCTTCCCTCTTTCCTCTTCCCTCTTTCCTCTTCCCTTGTCTTCACTTTTCCCTTCCGCCTCCCTCTCCCTGTCTCCCACACGCCTCTCGCCCTCCATTTCACCCGCCTCCCTCCTCCTCTCTGCGCCACCGGCCACCGCCCACCACTTCCCTCTACTCTCTCTCTGCGCACCTCCCGACCAGACCAAGCTTCCGCCTGCTCTCGGTCTCTGCGCAGCCTCTTCCCTTCTCTGCGCGGCGCCACCGCCCGCCCAGCTTCCGCCTCCTTCGTCAGTCACCAGTCATTTTTTGGTAATTGGAGTAATTGCGAAGGTGTTAGCCGATGTACCTTTTGCTTGCTTCCGAGTGTTGTACTCAACTGTTCAATTGGCTTTTTATTGATATGATTTTCTCTGAATTTAGGGAAATGTTGCTGAAGCGTGAGTTTTAGATGTGATTACTAATTAGTGGCTCAAGTTTGTAATCAATTGTCTGAGTGATTAATTGAATGTTTCTGATCCTTTGGTTGAGTTATAATTAGGAAAGTTGATTGTGACATGGGCACTGTTATTGCCTAGTTGGCAGTAGATGTGAACGCAACAGTGACTGAGGCATAGTTTTGCATCTGAAGGCGTCGTGCAACTAAGAGTTTTTTTTTTTCTAAAAAAAAATAAATGTCGGATTATTTTCGGATTAATCCGAATCCGATCCGAATCCGATCGGATTAATCCGAATCCGATCCGAATTTTCAGATCGGGGTTCGGATCGAGCTATTTTGACCCCGAACCCGATTCAATCCGAAACTTCGGATCGGATCGGATCGGATTAATCCGAATGCACAGCCCTACTTACAACCAGTAAGCCAAAAGCTCCAAAGCATTCGTCTGTTCCATTAGGAGTCGGCAGACAATAAACTACCTCGACCAAGAGGAGCTCAACTTATACTATCCGGAGAAGATAATACATCTTTTCTAAGATACTTTAATTTGTTTAAATCAGGCTGCGGCATGAACAAACGACCCCTTGGTTTAAGCAAATTAAAGCTTCTCAAAATCGATGATCATTTAACAGTGTGAGCAATGAGTCATAACTCATACCCTATCAGCTCCATCTTAAAAATCGAAAAGGGCGAAACATGCAAACCTAACAGTCCAAGCAAAACCTTTTCAAGCTATTACTCGGACTGGCGGGGTAGCATACGATAGAATCTCCTATCAAGACAGTAAGTCACAGTCCTGCAACTCGATCAGACAATGTAGAGGTACGCCTTATGGTCATGCATATGCTGAGTATTATTGAATTACTTTCATTTATGATACAGTAGCCCGAATTATTCGATAACATGCGTTGGTTAGCATATATTTCATGTGTTTATAGTTATTCTCATGGTCATGTAATACACGTAACTCGTCAAATTGTGATGGTACGTTACGACTCATTGGTGAGCAACATTACAAATATGTGGATTTCAGTTGCTCAAATCGTGTCAGTAATCCAAAAGAAGCATCTTTTCTAAGACCATTCCATGAAAGAAACTCAAAAATTGATGAATACTCACTTTTCAGCAGCTGACTCTTACTCCATCAGCCCATGTCTGCTTAAATGAGGAAAACAACTGCTCCTCGAGCAAATAGATATACCCTTAAGGATGAAAAATTCTCACCTTTTGGATGAATTAAACGACTGTTCCCCAAGCAGATAAATATATCCTTAAGGATGAATAACTCTCACCTTTTGGATGAACGAAACGACTGCTCCTCGAGCAGATAGATATATACTTAAGGATGATTGATTCTCACCTTTTTGAGGAGCAAAACAGCTGCTCTCCTAGGAGTCGCTTACTTCCTTAAGGTTGAGTAATTCTCACCTTTTTTAGAAGCAAAACAGCTGCTCTCCTAGGAGTCGCTTACTTCCTTAAGGTTGATTAATTCTCACCTTTTTGATGAACAAAACGACTGCTCCCCTAGGAGTCGCATACACCCCTAAGGTTGAGTTACTCTCACCTTTTGGAGGAACAAAACAACTACTCCCCGAGCAAATAAATGCACTCCTAATGTCGAATGATTTTCGCATTTTTGAATTACCAAAACAGCTGCTCATGTAGCAAATAAATGTGCCTCACGACTAGTCTAGTCCTCTAGCAATAAACATTTCTCGAAGCTAATTCAATCTATCTATTAGTTGAAAAAAGAGCAAGTGACCATCATTCAGTCACATCTATGATATTATAAGGGACTAGCCAACGACCGCTCATGTTCCAGTCGCATTTGTAATTACTTAGGAAAGAATGAAGGAGTAGCTTACGACTGCTCAACCTTCAATCGTATCCTCAAAACATAAGGATAACTTATAACTCCTAGGCCTCCAATCGAACCTACAAGTTTTTGGAGAAGCTCCTGATCGCTCACAACAATGTGAAGTAACTCACGACTGCTCAGTTACCAGTCGTTGATCACAAAAATGTGTGAACAAAGAAGTGATAAAAAAGATAGTTCACGACTGCCCAATTACCAGTCGTTGATCACCAAAATATGTGAAGAAAGATTACTCACGAATTAATCACGACTGCTCGACAGGAGCAGTCAGTCATTCATAAAAAATTACAACAAGAATTCTCAACTACTCAACTACGAATCACACCTATTTCACAACTCTCATTTCAAGAAACTATAAGAGAGGAAGAAATCAAGATCAGAATTCAAAATGACTACATTCATCGATTCCATGCGTCAATAATTCATAAAGTCACATACTCCTCCAAAAAATCCTAAGGAGAAGTTCGACAAAAGCCAAAAACCAATAACTGATCAACAGTCAGACGAGCAGGGATACAACATGAAAAATAAAAACTACTTAGTAGAGGAAGCCGTGCTCCTCGCACTCTTGGAACCCCTTCCAGCGATATGCTCCTCACTCCCTGAAACCGAGCCAAGGTCTTCATGAACAGGCACATTCAGTTCGCCTCGAAACTTCACAATCTGTTCCTTGAGGAAGCTCTTTGAAACGACATCTTTCTTGTGGAGCCATTCAAATATCTCAAGAGCACCCTCCTTCTTCGACATCATTAAGCGCTTACTTAACTCCCCTTGTAAGCCTTTAGCCATGGAACCATACTTAGTCTCTGATTCCTTCAAAGCCTTCCGGGCTTCAGACTCAGAAGCTCTCAACCGATCCTCGGAAGCTTTCCGCTGCTCCACTTCAAGACTCAACTCTTCTATCTTCTTTTTCATCTTGGCAAGAGTGTGGGCAACCTAAGGCATGTTGCAAAAAGTCATCATTTGAAAACAATGAAAATACCATGTAAATGTTGAAAGTACCACAACCCAAGTACCTTGAGGCTTTCCGAGAAACCATTTGATGCCATCTCCATCAAGTTTATATCACCTGGCTCCCCAATATTCAGAGCGAGCAATTTCTCCTCCAAGGAGTGAAGCACATCCTTGTCAATAATCGAAGAGCAGCCTCTCAAATTAGTCAAACTTCCGCCATTAGCACCTGACCCACTAGCAGGACAAGAAACCTTCCCAGATCTCGTAGATCCCCAAGTAGCTTTGGGAGCTACTCTCGAGCCAGCTGGAGTCTTCTTCTTCTTACTTGGACGCACTTCCTCCTCCTCCTCAAACAAAGCAGGAATTTTGAAATTAGCTATAGCCTTCGAAGCCTCCTTGAACTGATCCATGTAGGTGTCGGCTGAAACTGAAGAAGAAACAAGCAAACAAGATTAAGGAGCCTTCAAAACGCACAAATTGGAAAAGGATGAACACAAGATCGACTACATACCTCCTGATGCCTTAAGAGCTGAGGTCCACACGGTCGTCTGGATTAACTCGCTGGGCGACAATAAATGCTCGAAAGTCCTGACCTCGGAAGGCAGTGCGAGTATCTTCTCAACGTTCCTTTGTGCAACTTTGTCAGCTCTGTTCTCTGTACGAACTTGAAGGTCCTCGTGAGCTGCCAAAACAAAATTATGAGGTTCAATTAACACACGGCAAAAATAAAACAACTCATAAAACACTCACCGCCAATCGCCCAATCCAAACGGATAGGCAGGGGATCCTCGAGACTGGTGACTGAACTCTTATTTACGAAGAAATAACGCCATTTCCACTTCGGCTTATCAGTGACCGATCCAAGCACTAGGGGTTCATTGTTTGGCCTCAAAACCATTTGAATTCTACCCTTATCACCAAGATGCATTTTCGTATAATATACTAGAGTGAACGTCTCAACAAGGAACTCAGTAATGCCATTTCTCTCACACAACACTTGGAAAGCAAGGAAAAGTCTCCAAGCATTTGGCATAAGTTGGCTAGGAGAGACATCCATCTTGATCAGCATGCTCTTGGCAAATGTGGGAAGGGGTAGTCTTACACCTAAATGAAACACTATCTCATAAAAACATATTTTCCCGGGAACCTCCCAGTCCGCTCTCTGAGGTCCTATGGGAAGGCTAAGATGAACGTCACTTGGAAATCGGCAAAGCCGTCTTATTTCATCTAAATCACTCTTAGTAAGCTCAGAGGGTGTATCATCAATACCAAGACGATGGATAGGTCTCCTACCGGTGTCATAGTCGACATCTAAAGGCTCAACACAAGGAGCAGATACAACCATATCCATCACGAAAACAAAAAATGACTCTGCTACACTTACTGCTAAACGGTGAATAGTAGATTCAAGAAGGATTCACACCTATAAGCATAATCCAGCTAGCTGCCACAACACAAGGAAAAAACTGGTTCAAACATTTCAGAACCAATCTGTTCTCACTCTCGGAAAAATGGAACAGGCAAAGGCATATAAAAAAAAAGAGACTGCATCTAAGCTACCATACAGCTCCATATTTTCAAAACGAATAAACAAAGTTCGCAACCGAATCAGAGATTCACACACAACGTACAGAAATTGAGGGCAAAGTAGTAAACTCAAGTCATCAACATTTCGAATCAAATTACGCGCGAAGAATTTCAGCAAAAACATTATCAGTACATTTTCAATCCCAGTTGATTCCAGTTTTCCAAATGTAAAATAGAAGTTCGTGAACTCTACACATTTCCAGGAACACATCTCAGAATTCCAAAGTTAGACTCGACTAACAACAGTTCGACTAACAATAATTCCATAGTAAGATTAAGCAGGAGAGTACAAAATCGAGAAAGGGATCCATCTTACCCGAAATTCTCACTCTTCCTTGACTGCAAAAATTTAAGCTTCGAAGCACAATCGTCGTTCCCTCCTCTCTGTAAACGAACAGTAGCTAGCTCAGCTCGCCAACCTTGTTCGCAATTAACTCGCCCCTCACAAGATCCGTTCGAACCTCACCAGAATTCAGAGATCCGTCCACCTTCGAACAGCGGCAAACCAACTTGGGGCCTGCTTCTTCGAGTTCTATACGCAGAACCAAACCTTTTCCTTCAGAGATCGACTAAGTAAGGAGAGAGTCGATTTCTGATGATAGAATGAAGTAGTCGACCTCTGATTATCGAATGAAGGAAGCGAAATTCGTAGAGAAGATCCGGCTCCCCATTTTTGGTGTGTGTTTGACGTGTTGTGTGTGTCTGCTGGGAAGATGGAGGCAGCTTACTATGGAAGCTTTGAAACTGTTGTAGGTCAACTTATGGGCCTCATTGTCATGGACTATAAAGGTGGGCTTGAGTGCTTGACCCGTCCAAACACAACCTGTAAGTTTAATTATCTATTTAACCGCACTTGCTTCATGCTACTACAACTAATAATCTTTGTACGGATCATTAGATAACTGCACCAAGTCAGTACACTTACAATGTTTGTTTTACTTGGCAATATAAAAAAAAAAAAAATAAAAATAAACAAAAACCAAATTATTTGTTTAATAATGTGCCAACTTCTCCAAATTAGTTCACTATATACATGAAACTATGCCTACGTACCACTACTAGTGCTTCTCAATTTCTTAATGATTACTACTTAAACCATGAGTGTATGCTAATATTGTGAATTGTGTTGTTCTACTAGTTGCAGCTAACAGTACAAAAATCACTTTGTTTTTAACTTTGTCACAAAAAAAAGTTAAGAGTTAAATGCATCGTGTATATTGGAACTCGGTTCCTATTTTACAAGACCGGCCGCTCTCACGAAAAGAGCTAATTTATATATAATTACGCCAACGAATACATCTACTCTCCAACTCGACTACCTCGACTTGGAGAGTGGGGGACAAACTGTATTGGCCAATTCTCGTATATGGACTCAACTCACGGCTTGATCCATATTTACCTGCAAGTCCATACGATTAAAGCCCATGTACTTAAATATGTCGGCCCTTCACTTCGAATTCGGGCTACAAAACATCTCATCCAGGTTGAGTACAACTAAGACCAAACTCCTTAAGAGTACCTGGACTCTCACCAGTCGACCCGGACGAGCTCACTACCTACGAGGTCAAAACCTAACTCAAGCCACTCAAATAAGTCTCCAACAGACTCACGACTCGTGACCGAGCACGTCTCCTAATCGCTCCAGACTCAAAAGAGTTGAGTAACGTTCCAATTCGTTAGCTACTCAACGGATAGAGTCCTGATAGAGCATGACGAATAAGGTGAACTGGGAGAGGAGGAGATAGAGTTAGTGGCGAGATCTTCTCTAACAACTGCTCCACTAACAGCTACAAAAGGGGACCAAACCCTTGACTCAAGACACACAACTTTCAGTACTCGAGACCGAGCAATCGAATGATCTGAAAGGAACTCTCATCTCCTCCCTACTCTCTGAATCTAACCTTCCGGCAATCAACTCACGACTCCGACCGCTTAGTTTTACTCAACGGCCTCGAATTCATCCATAGGACCTTGCTCAACCTCTGATAGCTCAAGGAGTACTGGAACCCTCACGATTGATCCATTATCTCCAAAGCTCGCAGAGATCAGGGCCAATTCGATTCTCACCTATTTACTTTTCGCTATTTTCGTTTATCTCACGCTTTATCAGATTACTAACTTGAGCGTCGGAGTCCATACGGTCGACACCACACCGGTGTTCCCTTTGGAATCTTACGTTCTAGTGCGCTTTTGTTGCCTTGCAGGTCGTCGGTGCCCACACGATCTAACGAAATTCAATTGTAGATTTCCTGAGCGTCTACACACACCTAAAATTGTTTAATAATGAAGAGGTTAGTCAAACCACTGACTAAGCAAGCTCACATACACGTGCCAGGACCTAAAGTTCTATCTTTGCATATTTTGTAACTTGAAATCTTGATTAATGCAATGCAATAAACTCGACTTTGACTGAAAGTATGTTGATTTTAAACTTGAAACTTAAAACGTTCTTAACTTGACTTGAACTTGAAACTTGAATACCTTTAACATGATCGCGAGCTCACTTGGCATCGTAAGTTCCTCCCTTAAACTATGGTGGTCTCTTGAAACTCTTAAAACATGGACTAGAGACGCATTAATCGTACTCTAAATGATACACTTAAAACAAGGACTAGGAATGGACTAATCGCACTCTAACCAATACTCTTAAAACACGGACTAGAGACGCACTAATCGCAATCTAACCGATACTCTTAAAATACGGACTAGAGACACACTATTCACAATCTAACCGACACTGTTGAAATACGGACGAGAGACGCACTATTCACAGTCTAACCGATAATCTTGAAACACGGACTAGAGACACACTAATCACAATCTAACCGATACTCTCGAAACACTGACTAGAGACACACTAATCACACTCTAATGGATAATCTTGAAATGTAACCAAAGCCTAGGATATTCCCATACTATACCGTCTTAAATATTATATTTATCTTAATTAAGTTACCTTTGTATCTTTACTTAATGTAAATGTATGATCGTACACAAGTGCATGATCTAAATTAAAAGTGTGATAACATACATCATCATAATTCATAACCCAACTAGAACAGAGTACCGTAATATAATATATGAGTGACAGAATTCCATCTCATTTAAAAGTTCGAACTTGTAAAGAGGTGTTGAATCTAGTCATATATATATTAATTCTCCAATACTCCTCCGCACTCGTGGTCGATTTCAACCTCATTTGGGGAGGCCAATCGAGTGGAATTGAATATGAGTGGAGGCAGTCTCCGCTAGGAGTCGAACCCAGGTCTGGGTGTGAGCCAATGACTCTGATACCATGATATAATTCCATCTTATCTAAAAACTCGAACTTGTAGAGAGGTATGGAATTTACTCATATATATTAATTCTCCAATAATCAACATGCATGAATAAGAAGCATAACAGATAAACAGATAATACAATGAGAAGGGGTCACATATAATAGATGCAAGGACATAAATAAGTTGGGAGTCTACTGAACAACTAATCGAAACTAAAACACATGAAGACTACTGCCACAATACATATCAATATATTATCACACTAGTCATGTTGCAACCAATCATGTAAATATGTAATAATAGCAGTACATCAAATTATTTAACTACTTCCTCGTCCCATATTAAACTTCCTATTTGACTCTGGGTAAAGAAAATAAGAGAATAAGTTTTTAATATGGGACGGAGGAAGTACTAGTGTAATTACACAAGTGTTTATACTTGGAATTGGGATTGTATCACTATTTAGGTTTAAACGTATTACCAAAAAAAAAAAAAGATTACTTGGGTGATCTATACCAAAGACCATAATATGGCTGAATTTTATTTTTTAAAACTAGGACTAGGATTAGGATTAGCCATACCACCATATATATCCGAAAAGATTACGATCCAAAATTGACTCAAAATGGTACTCCCTCCGTCCAGTCAAATGTTTCCCGTTTAGTTTTGTTGACTTTTTTTGGGTCGTAAATTACTCCTAAATTATGTTGGTTAAAATAATTAGAAAAAGTACATTAAAAATGTATAGTTATGGTAATATTTTAATATAATAATTTCAAATTTTTTGTTCAATAAGAGTTTGGAGTAATTTGCAACCGAAAAACGGGTATCAAAACAAAATGGGAAACTTCTTCTTGGACGGAGGTAGTACTATCTTATTTGCACACGGAAGCGGAAGCAACACCACTGCAGCAGGCTCTCCTCGCTGAAAGTAGAAGGCTCATCAAAGCATTCGAAAAAGTAAAATTATCTTTTGTTTACCGAAGAGAAAATCAAGTAGCAGATACAGTTGCTAAAAAAACAAGTGCTCGGACTTTTGACTTTAGTAGTTTAGTTTCAAGTTATATAACGCTTTCAAACTTTCATTTAATCTTGGATATGTCCCCAAATTAACCAGATGATGTATTAATTTAGAGATCGTACGCACTTAAGACTTTAACTTGTTTTGTTTTGAATGAAGTTCCTGTTTTGACTTCAAAAAGACAGAGTTCAAAGATTAAAGGAATCAAGTGGGACTGGTTTGTAAAATGCGAGAAGGTGCAGGCGGGTAATGCAAATAATCCAATAAAAATCTGCCTTGCAGTCAACAACTTCATCAGATTCTTCCACGGAATCCCGTTTCTTCCTTCGCCACTCTACACTCCATAATAATTTCAATTTCTTCTCCAATTTGCCTTCTCATATTTCATACCTACAAAAACACACATTTATACGTATACACAACACATCAATCAACAGAAGAAATCCATGGATTCCCTCTCAACAGTATCTCCGTCAATCGTCCTCCCTCTCCGCCGGCACCACCACCGTCGGTGGCAATCGCCGCTTTCATTTTCGCGCGTCAAATCTCCATCTAAACTCCGCCTTGCCTCTTCTCCTATGACGCTGACAGTACAATCGAAGCTGAGCGGTGAAAGTGGTGAAAACGATCGGAAAGACGAGGAGGAATTGGACCGAGCTCTGCGGATGGACGGAACCATTCCAGGCACTTCCGACGAGTTCGTCAGGCAGGTGTCTTCACGCGCCTATGACATGCGCCGTAATCTCCACCAGACCTTTGACACCAGTAGCTATGATGGTAACTAATCTCCCTATAAAAGTGCAAATTGAGTTGCTCTGTTAGTCTGTTGCTCCAATTAGGCCATATGATTGGTTCAGTACTTCAGTATTCTTCAATTAGGTTATAGTAGTATAATATGTTCACTTCTCTGATTGTTACTTGTGCATGTTCCACGGTTGATTTTTCAGGGCTCGTACTATGCACACCTAATCTAATTGAGCTTACCAAGTATCAGCAATTCAGCATGCTTCTTTATCACTATCTCAGTGTGTGATAGATATCTTTGAGTTAGAAATCTTGATCAAGTACAGATTTATGTGTCACTTGTAGTACTATGTCTTGGTGTATACGCTGCCTTTTGGGATCATGTATTGTTTTATTTCCAGACCTGATTCAAGCAAATCAGCTGTTGCTTGAGAGTTCTTTTTTGTCATAAGGTCAACTTCTGACATTGTGTTAGAGTATAAAGGTGTATGTGTATGTTTATTTTAAATATCAATGGTTAACCTGCAGTATTGGAGGCTAATCCTTGGAGAGAGGCTTCAAAATCTGTTTATGTGCTAACTCGTCAGGAAAACCAACTCTGCACGATGAAGACTCGGAGGAACCGGAGGTTAATTTGAGTTTCAGTTCTGATTAGCATGTTCATATGCATTAGTGAGTTTACATAATCTCATTCAGATGCTGACGTTTTTATTTTTGATGCAGTGAAGTTGAACGAGAGCTTGGACTTCTATTTTCAAAAAGTGGAAAGCCGAAGAACCAGTCCAAGAAGCCCGGTACTGGCACTAAATTTCAGATGCTTGTTGAGGACGTTCAAGAGGGAGTACTCGTAAGTGCTTCAGACTTTCAATGCACTTGTTGTTTACTGTTACTTATGAAATGTTATACTAGATACAATAATGTCTGTTGAAATTAATATTGCACTTAATTGTAAACTTTTGGTTGTGATAGGATGAATTTTCGACTACTGCCTTCACAACTTCATATAGTATAATTTCTACATCAGATGAAATTGCTATATGACACACCGAATTTGTTGCTGTAGTGCTTCAACATTTCTTACTTCCTGTTTTCATTAAGATAATCCCTATTGTTGTTCCATTTTATTTTATTTTGTGTTTTGGTATTTTCTTCTGTGACTGCTCATAGTAAATATCGAATGGTGTTTCTTTCTTGCTCGCTGTTACTTTCTTGCGACTTGTAAAAGTGGAACATGAGTTATTTAAATCATTCTTCGTATGAGAGGCTAAGTGTGATTGATCAAATTGTCCAAATTTTAAATGTATTTATTGATTCATAATTTAAAATCTGTCAATTAGTGTAATTCTATCAAATTGAGTTCTTCATTTGAAACTGTAAGTTTCTAGCAACAAATAGAATTTTTGGTATACCTTAATATTACTTGCCCTACCAAACAGTACAACAATGACTCTTTGATGGAACACAGTAGACAGTAGTAATGGTTCAACAATTTTAGGAGTCATAAGGTGGTGCAGTGGTAAAGGAATGGAGTTGCAAGTAGGAGGCCCTGGGTTCGAGACTTGGGAGGCACAGGTCTAGATGTATATTTACTTGATAGTTTGTAATTGTAATAGTTTGCCGTTTCAAAAAAAAAAAGAAAGAGGTTCAATAATTTTTATTCATTTCTACTGTGACCTTACCTATAATCTCTGAACTGATTATTCAGGTCTGAGTTTAGTAAACAGCCACTTGAAATGCAACTGAGTCCATATTATACTAAAGTTAAGCTAGCGTAAATGTGTAATGTCTATGGCAAGTATGCATGCCAATGATGCAAACACTTCACTCAAATTGTTCACACTGTTTAGGATTGCATACAAGTTGAATTAAAGATCAAGGAACAGAAAATGCTAATGTGATCATGTTTTCTTTTTGATACAGAATTGGCCACAGTCAGAATTGTTATTATTGTTACACAGTTAATGAATTACTACATTATATTGTAATTTACCATACTTGTAAAAACTTTTTTTGCAACTTATAAATCTTAAGAACAGGTTAAATCTTTTTTAAATCACTAAATGTCCAAGTTGTAATCTGGCATGAACAATGGCTGAGCAACGATTCTTGTATGTGAGGTATAGGTATTTGAAGATCAAAATGAAGCTGTAAAATATTGTGACTTGCTTCAAGGTGGGGGTCAAGGATGTGAAGGCATAGCAGAAATGGATGCTTCATCTGTAAGAAGCAACCTCACTTGAATATTTTTGCATATATATATATATATATATATATATATATATATATATATATATATATATATATATATATATATATCTAACTGTTCCCTATATTTACCATATAAATGCTCTACAGGTCTTTGATCTCTGCCGTAAGAATAAGGCACTTGCTGTTCTGTTCCGGAGGGGTCGAACACCCCCTATGCCTGAAAGCCTTAAGCTTAACCTGCGGGCTCGTAAGCGCTCTCTTGAAGACCAAGAGGAGTAGATAAATTACTGGCAGTTCATTTGACTAGAGGCGCGACTCACAAATGTGAAGGTAGAATATATTTGTGCTTCTGACACGGTGAGTTCCGCCTGGTAAATATATACAGTAAATGTAATGGATCATAGTGTACATAATGTCCTTTGTATAGTGAAGAAGTTGAAGTGAACTTGTATCTACTCTGTGACTATATAACAAGTATATATTCATTACTGATGGTTCGGATTATGAAAGAATGACATTATTTAGTCATTAGTGTTCTGTTCATCAATTTTCACAATTTTTTATGCAAACTTGGTCCTGTATGGCTGTATAGTAAGTTAGTAACCACAAAAGTCCTTTGGTAAGCAAGTCCAAGTGCCATCCCATGCCCCATGGACCTCTGCTCCTGTCAACAGACACTTGACCGATTCCTGGTACTACAAGTTTTTCTACAAGTACCGGAGGTCGGGTCCTGAGCGGATCAGGTTCATCGTTAACCTCATTTGACCTATTAATTTTCAGAAGTATTGCTCTGTTTAGCACCTTGGCAGTGTTGTAACTTGTAAGCTACATTCTTGCTACCAAGAGAAATATAAACAGACCATCCAGGGGATTAATAGTTAACCCCACCATATGGCATATGGTATTATAGATGTCTGTAAGCAACATATGTCGCTCACCTTGATTTTTGAAGTTAATGAAGGTAGCTTTGATTTAAATTTGATTACATACGATTTGCCTTATCGAACTCGTTTTTAAGTAGAAAAAAAAGTTATTTAGAACTACTACTCCATTTGCCAACCTTACGTGTGGCCACAGCGGAGCTTCAGGGAGCTCCGTCACTGGGCAGCTCTGCCGGAGCTGCTGTACAGCGGATATATCTTTGTAATTTTTCTTTTTCTTTTTAAAACTTTTTACTTACAAAAATCGATTTTATATTTTCTATATTCTTTAAAATGTTCATTTGGTCATTTAATACCATTTTAACCGTTGACTTGTTGACATTTAACAACTTAAATAATAAAAACTATCAGAGCATGCATTTTTTAAAAAAAAATCTATGCCAAATCCTGAGGAAGTGTTTGTGTGTTTGTGTAATTTTTCATATCAATTGATTTATTTGATTCGAGGATGGGGTGGAGACACGAAGGGGTGGTTGATAGTAGCGATCGTCGCCCTCTAAATTTTTAATTTAAAATATTTTATTATTTAACTTTTTTTAAAATTGATATTTATTTCTACTGAAATTTCTAAAACAACATTTTTTTTCCACACTGATTCTAATTTCTGAAGTCATGATTAAGTGTCATAAATAATCACTCCGAAAAATCTCAATGGTAGCAAATTTTCAGCTAGGACAATCCTCTTGTTTCTTTTTTCTTGGTAACTAGGACAATTCTCTTGTAACATACTTATATCTTACTTTATATACTGTATTCTACAAACTCATATAGCATAACTGTATAAGACGATACAACTCAGACACAGATAGCAAACACAAGACCATAGAAATCCTAAAGCAAAAGTCAGAAACGAGAATTTGATTAATCCGGAAAAGTAAAAAGGTCATGTTTATCAGCTAGCATTGCAGGCCCGTCTGTTTGGACGAAAATGTCAAATTTAGTACGTAAACAACATTCCTTCCACATCCATCATGTAACCATTTTCAATCCTTTAAGCATCAGGTGATTAATTAATCATCATTAGTATTAATACTAACACGTTTCACCTATAATTAACCTATAATTAATGGAAATCCTCATTCGAATCACTTCGAGGGTACATGCAGAACTATTGTATTTATTTATCCTCGTATTGTTGGTTCTAAAAAGGAAAAAAGAAAAACAGTTAAATTCTCAAATTTCTCAAATTCTGTAGATTAACTGGCAACGGACTTTTAGCACTTTACGTACATATCTCAAATTCCAATTATGTAAATGTATACTCCCTCCGTCGACGAAGAGTGGTACATTTTAATTTTTTTGCAATCAAATTTATCGACTTTAACCGCATATTACTCTTAAATTATAATGATAAAATATTTTTAAAAATTATATTATACTCCCTCCGTCCCACAAAACATTACTCGTTAGGGTTGGCGCGTAGTTTAAGAAAATGAGTTAAAGTAATGGAGTAAAAATGAAAAAGTAAGTGGGGTAGGTTACTTTTTGAGAATGTGTGGTGATAAAGAAGT
>JAYMSL010000223.1:0-29932 GCA_036897195.1 Plantago coronopus
GGAGAATAATAAGTGATCATTACTGATGATAAACAGAGAAAATTCAAAGACGTTCCACTACTACAGTATAGAAAGGACAATTGATTATTTTCTTGTAAAAGTAACTCAAATGAGTGCAAGACGAACCATGGTTAGATTAAGTCAAATCATGAATGCTAAACAAACGTCCCGTATTTGTGAGATTTACACAATGATTAATTTATAATCAGAATGTAATAATCGAACATTAATTCCATTTTACTTCAAAGAGAGAGTTATAAGGTGATTCAATGGAACTTGGAGTTGGGAAGGAGGATTTCTAGTGAGTTGGGAAGGAGGATGTCTAGTGGTCATACCCTAGCGGGAGGAATGAAGTGGTTCTTTAGGTAATTGCAAATCACAAGTTAATTAGTTTAGTGCCCACCAATAGTTATAAGTGTAGAACATTAGAAGGAAAGTATTTCGATACGATCTTATTATACATGATGTAAAAATATAATGAGAACCATCATTAATTTTTCTTTATAACATCAAAATCATTCAGATGTTTGAGATAGTAGTATTCGTAGATCACTTATGTACATATGTTATTATTAATAAAATTTTACCGTTACAAAAAAAAATCTAAAATAGTGTATTTTAATTTTTATTGGAAGGACGAAGCATTAGGTATGAAATACTGCTGCATTATTTGAGAAATTAGAGAATTAGAGAAGGGTTTTGTTCATTAATCTGAAAGATATGGGCAAGTGGGCATCGGACATTTGCACCGACGAATCTCGGTGTCTCTCTTGCACGTCACATTGGCCCTACTATCAAGTATCATCAGTTAACTTCTCCAGCTTCCAGTAGTTTCATCTCAGTTTCAAGTTATTAAATGAAAATTCTGTCATTTCTCGTTTTCCTGTCTCGTCTGCATGTTTACAATTAAATCATGAAGATTCAACAAAACTGGGTTTTCAATTTCTCGACCTATTGGAAATTTTCGAAAAAACTTGCATACAAGTGTGGAAAAGCCATAAAGGATGGATATAATATGTAAAAGTGCACTTTTTAAAGAAATCTGATTCTACTGAAAGTTTGTTTTCTTCTCTTCTCTTGAATGTGAAAATATAGGTTAGCTCATATGAAGCCATTCAAATAAGGCAAGGTTTTTCCAGGTTTCGGAAAGATTTTTTCTACTGATCCTTGGTTGTAATAGTACTGAGGAGCCACACTTGAAAAGGGAAATTACAGAAACGGTTGGCTTGGAAAATCTCTATTAAAAAACGGATTCGATGTAACATTATCTCAAATTTTTAAAATTAAAATGTGCAATTTTTATTACACGTCATTTAATTTGGTAATGTGTAACTGAATCCTTTTTTTAAAGAGTTTTTTTCAGGTAGATACCGATCTGTAATCTTTCTCCACTTGAAAACTGATGAGATTATAAAACCGGAAAAAAGGAAAAAGAACTGATGGGTGATGATGACTGATGACCATGGAGGTATTGGGCCTGCTTAACTAAGAAACTTTTCTTCTGGGTTTGGCCCGTGATATGTTCGGGTATTGGTTAGGTTCAATTGTTCATCAGTTCATGAACCTAACCGAGACTT
This sequence comes from Plantago coronopus, assembly GCA_036897195.1. Classification (NCBI taxonomy): domain Eukaryota; kingdom Viridiplantae; phylum Streptophyta; class Magnoliopsida; order Lamiales; family Plantaginaceae; genus Plantago; species Plantago coronopus. The sequence goes on from JAYMSL010000223.1 coordinate 1,578, forward strand.
CTACAGCCTAGAACAGCAGAATGCCTCATAAGGGTTGAATGCTATCCCAGACTCAAGTCAACTTCAACTTCGATTTTGAACTCTGTTCACCTTGAATTCATGTTTGTTCAGTTCACTTCAACTCTATCTTATTATGCTCATTCGATTTATCTTTATGTAATTGAAATTTATATTTGGAATAAGTTCAGTTCAAGTCAGATTCGATCAATTTGGTTAATTCATAGATTTTAAACGAATTTTACCTAACCTTCGAAGCATGCCTCAAGTTTAAAACACCATGATCATCCCGAATTAGTTACCCGTTGCAATGACAAAAGTCATCTGATAGTATTAAGCAGAATGGAGATTATTTAAATTTGGAACGGCTAAAATTCAGGAGAATAAAAAGAAAGAATGTCTAAAGCAGCGTCCCTCAAACATATACTAGCGCGCATTTACTCGAACACCTAAAACACACTAAACAGTAAACACTGAAGAGCACCACTCTCTCCATCAATGGCGTATCAAACCCTCAAATCCTTCTCCATTCTCCTTCTCTCACTCCTACTCTCTCTCTCCACCACCTCCGCCATCGGCGTCAACTGGGGAACGTCCTCGTCCCACCCTCTGCCTCCTCAGAGAGTGGTGGAGCTCCTGAAATCCAACGGCATCAGCAAAGTGAAGCTCTTCGATGCCAACCCGCTCGTTCTCCAGTCACTCGCCGGTTCCAACATCCATGTTACTGTCGGCATTCCTAATTCCATGCTTCGCAGTCTCAATTCGTCGCTCAAAGTTGCCAGGAGCTGGGTACATGACAATCTGACCCGGTTCGTCTCCGATAGAGCCTCCAGAGTCCTCATTGAGTGAGTTTCGTCTTCAAATTTTCAGTTCTCAGTTCTATAATGCTTGCATTTGGTTTTGTTTTGGTAATTGGTGAAGAATATGTTGCTATTTAGGTAGAATTGATTTTGCTGTAAAGTGTAAAGTGGAAATTACTCTTTTCGAACTTTTTTCGAAATTGACTGAATTGATGGAATCAGGGAAACAACCAAGCATAAAGCATTGTTCAGTGGTTCTCTATTTTCCTCATAAGTGGCCTAGCTGGCTAGCTGCTTTGTTAGTATGTTATAAGCTCTTGGTATGTCGAATTAATCAGTACAAAGATGAATTATTAGCTTAGTTTGTTAAATTTGCAGTGCCGACTATGTGTTGATTGTGTTTGTGTTATCTCTGAATGAAGGATAAATGCCTATACATTCTATGGAGCTTTCATTATGTTTCCGTCTGCAATTGTTCATCTGTTAGGTCAGCTTCTATGTAGAACTTATGATATGTTCTGTGTTGTATTCTTTCAGGAGAGATGGCAACTTTTCTTATCCCTGGAGTACCTAGTTGTCATGTTTCATGTTTTTCTTTGCACTTGCTTATTCATTGGCTTCTTTATGAGCTTACTGAAATGTTTTATGAGGCTTCTCTGGCGTGTATTCTTCATTTGTCGCTTGTTTTATCACGCACGTAATAGCAACATTTTTGTTGTAACCGCAGGACATAGTTGTCATGTTTTTTGTTTGCATCTATGGTTGTTTATTTTTAGCTACTTTCCTGCGCTTACTAAAGTTTTACTATGTGATAATCTTCTTGATAAGCATTCTTCATTTGCCCCTTCCACCTTTTGTGAATGCATATACGTGTTAACCTAATGCTTGCCAACCTCTTTGTATAGTTACATTGCTGTCGGAGATGAGCCATTCCTCCAAAGTTATGGTGACCAGTTCCATCCCTTTGTCATTGGAGCAGCCATGAATGTCCAAACAGCATTATCAAGAGCTAACTTAGCTGAAACCATAAAAGTTGTTGTCCCTTGCAGTTATGATGCTTTTCACTCAGATTCCGGGCTCCCATCAAAAGCCCAATTTCGACCCGATATTAATAAAACCATGATTGAACTATTTACGTTTTTGAACAGGCTCCGATCTCCAATCTTTGTCACCATATCCCCTTTCAACAGTTTCCAGGAAAACAAGAACATCTCTCTCAGTTTTGCTCTTTTCAGAGAATCAGCACGCCCTAAGAATGACAGTCACAAAATCTACAAAAACAGCTTCGACTTGTCCTATGATACTATAACTACAGCATTATCCAATGCTGGTTTTTCCCAACTACAAATAATAGTTGGTCGAATTGGTTGGCCAACAGACGGAGCCCCAAATGCCACATCACCTTTAGCCGAAGAATTCATGAAAGGATTACTTAACCATCTCCATGGGAAATCAAGACCCCAAAATCTCCCAACCGAGACTTATGCCTTCAGCCTTCTAGATGAGGATAATAGAACCGCAGATATTGGGGGCTTCGAAAGGCACTGGGGTGTATTCACTTTTGATGGACAAGCTAAGTATAAGTTTGACTTTGGCCAGAGTCCGAGAAAACTGGTGAATGCACAAAATGTTCAGTACCTTTCTTCGAAGTGGTGCGTGGTAAATAACAACAATGACTTGTCGAATGCAAATTCACTTGCTCTGGAAGCATGTTCTAGTGCTGACTGTACAGACCTGTCACTGGGCGGATCATGTTACAATCTTAGTTGGCCTGCAAACATTTCTTATGCATTCAATAGCTACTACCAGCAGCATGATCAAAATGCCACAAGTTGCCAGTTTGCAGGGTTGGGTTTGATTACTACTGTTGATCCTTCACAGGATTCTTGCAGGTTCGTTGTCGGGTTGAGAACTTCACATTCTGTTACCTTACACAGGTATTTACTGTCCCATTTGATGATTTCGCCATTGATAACTATCTTGTTGTTTTATCGGAGTAAACAATAGTGAATTTAGAAACGTCTGTTGAGTACAAAAGATATCCTAAATTTCACGACTCCCACTGGTCAGGCGGTTGAACGCTTAATTTGTGGTTTTGTATGTAGTTGTTTTGTATTCTAAGGTTAAGCTCCCATGCATCGTTAGCTTGACATTATTGCTTAATATCTTCAAATCATCCTGCTGTTTATCTGCAATATAACCACATCCCCACCCTGTTTTACAAATTGCTTAAATGTCAAAATTTAAAACCCCAATGGAGAGTACATTTTATTTCCTACTCGGTTGCTGTATGTTCCCTTATGAGTCAAGGTGCCGGGTAGCCAGAATTATATCAACAGGTAACCTAAGTTTTTGTTCATTTCACCGTAAACTCGATTTTGTTAAAGTTCATTTTAATTCAGTTCAGATATATAACATCTGTTCAATGGCCTTTAGATAAGTGTAATTGAAATTTGAAATAATCCAGTTCCAATTCATTTAGTTCTACTAGTACATTCAATTCATTTAGGTTCCAATTAATTAAGTTCAGTTCAGAGATTTTGAGTAGAACATATCTAATCAAAACTAGTTCCATTACCCACCTTGATTTTGGATAAGCGTAGGCTAAACTAGATTGTGTTTCGTCAAAATCTGAGGTGAAAGTTGACGTTAGCCAGCACAACTCAACACTGACAATAATGAGACCAACAAAAAGATTATGGCTTACACGAGTCTTGTTCTTCTCGAACTGAATTTTCAGCTTTAAATGCATTTTCTAGTGAACCTACTATTCTCATTCTTGCTCATTGATCAAGTGATTTTTGAAATTTAAACCAGTTATCGAGCAAATCAAACCAGTTAAGAGCCATGAGCACATATTGTGCTATTTCTCCGAAATAAATAAGAAATGATGTAGGAGTATCAGTATGTTACAAACTGATTTTAAAAGTGATTCCTACAGCATTTTAGTTTACAGACCATTACAAGTTTGAAAATACTTTGCAAGCCGGGATACAGGAATATAAACTTTGCTTGTGAAATTGGAGAACCCTCAAATCGAAGCTGGATGTGTTTCCGTTCTCTCAGCCAAGCAAGCTGGACCCAGAAGTGTTTTAGAATTGCATTACATGCTCTATCTTAGAAGAGGATAGTGACAACTTGAAGCCAGAAGCCTACCCAATATGAGACAGGAATTGCTTCCAAACGTTAAGCTGGCTGCTGAACAAGGCCTTCCGGTGCAAGACATTGTAGAAGAGAAACGCTACTGACATCCAATACTGAAAGAAGTGTGTAGAAGAGAGAAGCACCTATATTACCAACAAACCAAGACACATCCACCAAGCACCCTCCATGCCCACTCACGGACCCACCTCTCTTCGACAGCACTATTATGGCTAAGGCTGACCTCTCTTTGACAACATTACTATGGCTAAAACTAAATTACGGAAGGAATTCGAGTCTCCATCAGGAAGGACCATAACGACAGCAAACCACCGTTTATATTGTTCTCAGAAGTCACAGCTAGATAAGTCTACTTCATAACTGGTACACCAGTGCTTCACTGAGTATTACGCAAAAAAGTAAGAAAAAAGATCTAATTTGTATAATGCTAAGTGTTAACAGAGTTTATAGACCATGCATGGTTTTTACTCCCTGAGAAGCCAGAAGTTGATTAGACAAATCATTTAAAAGAAGATTTTAGGATGGAGGTTCAATAAAAATATGACCTGAGTGATCACATGCCTAAATATTAAAGAAAGATGCGACTTGCTAACATAACGTCCATATCCAATAGCAAATCCAGAAAATGGTATCGACAGGTGAAAATACAGTAACATCAGGAAGCAACACTCACCTGACAATTTTCAACCTACCATTCGCAGCAATTTGGAGAATATCCACTTCCCTCTAAAAAAGACATTCACACAGCTTAAATCAATCCCAAGCCATATATGAATGACTCCCCATGAAGCACTAATAGTTGCAAAATAGACAAAAGAGGTATTGATTGGTAATGCCCAAAGCAATGAACAACCTACCTCTTTGTCTCCAGCTTAGAACAAATCCGCGCATGGAATAAAAAGAAAAACCCTTCCATCACAAGTATATTAGTACATATATTGCTTCTCAGGAATTTCAGTATGGGCGCGAACGATTTCCACCATGATAATTTCTATCTGGACCAGAACCACCACCATCTCTGTAGTTGTCTCTCCGCCTATCACCTCCATAGTTGCCTCTACCGCCACCGCCACCACCACTGTAAAATGACATTTTGTGTAAAAATATGCATTAAAAACAAAAGGAAAAATCATCAAGCATGAAAACAATACATAGCTTAAAAATCATACTGGCACAGCATAAATGGTGCCATTTATATAACTTCATTAATGAGCTAAGTTAACTAATGCGAATTGTGTTTTGATTAAGACAATATCAGCCTACACAAGATCATTATTGGTATTTGAACAGAAACAGAGAGAGACAGTGATAAAGGCTGCTGTAACAAAAATTGTGTTACTGGCTTACCCTGAACCGTATGAGGGAGCTTTTGGGGCAGACTTTTCAGCCATGGCAACAGTAATTTTGTGACCCCTCATCTCATGATCTGCCAAAAGTATAAGAACAAGGTATAAGATTAACCCCACAAAGTGCATAATAATTTGTCAATCCACAAATAAACCCAGTTGAGTTCGTACTATTGAAAAAGCCGCCAGCAGAATGTGCTGCAGATGGATCTTCATAGGATAAAACTCCATCTCCTTTGTTTTTCCCTTGCTCATCTGTGTACAACTTTATACTCCAGGGCCACTGGTCCTTGTACCCACGCTTTTGCTTGATTCTTGCAACCTATATGAAGCATAAACTATTACATGAAGGACTACAGCGAAAGCGTGAATCATGAAAGTTCAATCACTTTAATCAAGTCATACACAACATAAGTTTGTTGGAAGACCAAGAAAATAAACACATGAGTAACTACTACACAATAAATGTTTGATGCTTCATAAGACCAATAATATACAGAAGATTAGCATGCAAACCATTATGATATAACTCCTCGACAATCTAAGAACCATTGCAGCATGAGCAAAGACAAGTGGTACTAAACATAAAAAAAGGTAAAATAAAAGAAGATAAAGGATAGTGCATTTACCTGTCCAATGCTTCCAAACAGTTCTCGGAGCTCATCAACAGTGACATCTGGGGGCAAATTGGATATGTAGATTCTCGCATTATCACAAGAATCCCCACAGTTCTCATCACATTGCTTCACCTTTTCAGGGGCCTCTACCGGAGCACCACCGTAATCTGATGGTGGGTTTCGGGGGCCTCCGCCATAACCTCCATGCTGACCACCTCGTCCACCTCCACGAGAATCACCACGGCCATCACCACCATAACCAGCTGGGGCACCATATGATGGAGGATATGATGTGGGACCCCCAGTGTAGCTAGTAGGTGGAGGAACTGCCTCAGGAGCATAACTAGGATTCCCACCGTATGCACTCTGAGGAGCTGAATAGTTTCCACCTTGACTGCCATAGGTTGGGGCTGCAACAGGAGCACTCTGTCCATAACCACCATCACTCCTGCCCTGGTTCCCACCATAAGAACCACCTCTACCATTCCCTCCATCATAACCATTACCACCTCGGCTGTTATCATACCCACCACCACCTCGGCTACTATCATACCCACCTCGGTTGTTATCATACCCACCACCTCTGCCACCACCACCACCTCTGCCCCCACGATCATCACCACCAGTTGGAGACGGTGTCCCACATTTATTACATTCAGTTCTTCGAGCAAAGTTCAAATTTCCACAGCTACACATGATAGAAATTAACCATAGTCAGAAAAATATGGAAATATGAAACACTCCTTCCCCCACCCTAAAACGCAAATGCCTAACAGTAATCTACTTCTGTCCTGTCTGACATTTAATAGCAAATCCAATTCCCAAGTGAACACTGAAAAAGCGAAAATTCCATAATCACAAAAATCTCCACCCACAGAGTTGAATTTCTATTTTGCAAAGTCTCATTGTTCCTTCTTTCTGCTTTATTTATGCACGTGTCAAATCTAGTTCGCAGATTACTTTGCGTTATGCTCTATCCGGTAACCAAGAACAAAGGGGAAAGGAAACCCAAAAATACAAGGAAAAGTAATAAAATTTCCAATTTTCCTCGTTTTTGAGGTCATTTAAAACTTCCTTTCATACCTATTAATTTAAGATTACTAATCTTGTGAAGTGTTTTGGGGGAAGATTAGAGGAAATTATTGGGCAAATGCTAAATCGAGAGCATTAGATGTTAGATTGCTCTTAATCTGACAAGAGCTGCCCTTGGTTTAACAATACCCAAATTATTGCCTAGACCAAGTCTACCATTGATTCATACACCATGTGGTGGATAATGCTCCACATATGCAAGTGTGGGACACACATATGTTGAGCATTCTCAACCACATGGTCTATGAATTAATGGTCGACTTGGTCTAGGCAATAATTTTCCATACTAGATATTAAACTTCTGTTCTCTGGATTCCTCTAGTTTACTTTCCGTTTCAGATTGTCCAAAAATCCAAAATGTCCAAACACCCAGAGAATAATTTTACAATCTTTCTGTTTTCCAGGTACCAAATGCATCATTAGAGGGGTCTCTGATTTGGAATCACAAGCTAGCAATTTTGCAACTTGAATGAACATGTAATGTGGCAAAACGTGGCATATATAAGAAGTTTAAACCTGTCCAGATATCCTCTACATTTTTTTACAAGAAAAGGTGATAACGAACCAAATAAGACAAATATGAACAGTGCAAATCACACAGGAATATCAAAGAAAACAATATACGTCCGGAAATGTTTTGAATTTGAACATCAGAAAGGTCCTCTTCAATTAATATACATAAATCACCCCCAAATTTCTATTTCAAAAGGTTGCTTCTTTCTTTCTCTGGTGTGGAAGCAACAAGGAGCAAGTCGTAATATTACAAGAACACGGACGTCTCAAATCCCATTCCCAGGTTACTTTCCATTTCTTCAATTACCAATTTGAACTCAGAAGTAATAAATTTCTCATATTCATTGATATAAAATGTGAAGTAGCAAACTGCGGCATATCCAAAAATTAAGCTTCTCAAGATTCGGGATCACTCAGGTTCCTAAACAGCTTTGGATGGATAGAATTTACCACAAACCAAGATCAACATGGCAGCGTAAATCCAACAGTCGTAATATTAGATGAGCATGCACGTGTCATATCCAGTTAGAACACCGGGGGGTCATATTGTAAGATGGGTCTGTCTTTTTCTTCTGATCTCTTCCTTCTTTGTAATTACTTTCAGCAGACCGTAAATTCCGAATTTTTTATTTGAAATTCACAAGTACGGTAATTTTTATAATTGAGGTGACACGTGCTGTGGCGAAACACCGTATAGCTAGAACTTAAAACTTTTCAAAACATTCAGTTTCCTATACAGTTTTGAATTAAAGAAGGTAACCGCGAAAAAAGAAAAGAAAACATGGCAGTGCAAATCGGGTGGCAATATCACCGGATGAATTTACATATGAAACTGGTAGAGAACATAACATCAGCAAGGGCCTATTCAAATAAACACTCCTAAGCAACAATGATAAGTAATGTAACTTAGAAAGGCACAATAGCAGGCCGAATTGCAGGTCATTATTCTAAACGACATCCACAACATAAAGAAACAACAGAATAGATAAGTGTATAGGGGTGCTCAGTTCCTAATACCTGGCATTAGGGCAACGCCAATCGCCATCCCTTCCGCTCCCACCTCCACGGCCACCACCAGCACCACCTCGGCCTCCACCGCCGCCGCCGCCACTGCCTCTGCCGCCACGACCTCCTTGGTAGCCACCTCCACCACTTCCTAAAATCATACAAACGCAACTAGGTCAGTCAATTCACTAAGCTCATAACTGAAACAACAAAATTTCTAAAGACTAAAACATGAACTCGTTTTATAACATGATTACACAAATTGACCAATTAAGTACCTCTATCACCACCGTAGCCTCCTCCACTTCCGCCTCCACCTCTACCGCCGCCTCTGTTACTACCGTAACCTCCACCGCCTCCGCCGTAACCACCATAACCTCCACCGTCAGAGCCGCCGTAGCCTCCTGCCATGGGAGGGGCAGATCTGTCGCCGTAACCACCAGACATGTTGTGGAGCAACTAAATTGGGGAAGTTCTCTTCAGACCAGGTGATTTTTTCGATTTCCACTGAGCTAAGGATATATTCTAGGGTTAGGCACAGTGACCGACTTGTATTTATATATAAAGTTCAGGATTGAATTGTTATTTACAAAAGGACCGATATATTTTTACCTTTTCCTGGGTTTGGGACTTTGGATGAGCCTATTTTTTAAAAACTTCACGTAAATTTTTACCATAAGTTTTTCGATATGAATTCTATGTGTAATTTAACGTATGTTTTTACGTAACGTATGATTTTACTTACCGTATGAAATGCGTGTAAGTGTTAGTGTAGATAGTATAATACAATTCGCACTCATTCACTTTATATGAGATTAACGTTATCTAAATGTATCCTTTATTTAACTTACAAATTTATATCTTAAATATTCATACATTACTATTGCATTGTTAAAGGTTAACGTATAGCTCGTTTAATGAATTTATTTGTGACGTTTACGGTTTATATTGTAAATGTTAACGTATCTCTCATTGGATAACTAATTCATAAAGTTCTTAACTCAATTTGAAACACAAATAAAGTCACGTGCTCTATTTTATTTTTCAGTTTGTTTGCACTGTGGTGCTAATTGGATGTCACTGGTTCACGTATTAGAACTTGTTTGACCATTAGTACTCGTTAATAAGATGAGTTAGTGAAAATAAAGGTTGGAACTTAACTCAATTATTTATTGAGTGAGCCGGGTTCAAGATTTATTAGGCACTCAAACTAAGTCTTTAGTAAAGTTCCTAGAGCATTCTAGAAAAAACTTTATATTTTATCATACATATACTTTTTTAAGAAGCCACATGAAATCACTTGTCAAATTTATATGATGAGCTACCATTTAAACTGTGAAGATAACTTTTTTTAGAGGTAACACTATGTGCGTTTCTTTTTAACAAGAAAAACAGTGCACTTCACATGTTACGATAACATACTTACAACACAACAATCACTTACAATAAAATGAGTTATGTCCAATAGACATCGGTCATTTTACGAGAAACATCAATTATTTACAATACATCAAATATTTATTTATCTTCAACTACTCACAATGTACATCTGTCTTCTACCATGGACATCTATTGACTATACTTCAATTGTCTTATCATAATAAATAACTATTTATTATATACATCAAATATTTTGCCATAACTACCATTGGAGCTTACTGTCATGACTTCCAATTAAGAAGATATATCGAAGAAAAAAAATGGGGCATCCGAATAAAATTCAAAATATTTGAGGTTAATGTGCAATAAAATTAGGACACCAAAAGTAATAATATTTGAGGCAAATGTGCAATAAGTATACATTCTTATTCCAATTAATCTAGTCACCAGACGACAAATGGATACTTCTCATGCAAATCTGCCTATGCTTCATTTCAGTTGGAAAACAAAGGAAGGTCATAACACTCCTAACTCACCTATCAAACTAGCTAGAATGTATATATATATACCCTGACACCGAGCAACAAATTCAAACACTGCGTATGACTTGCCTCTCAAAACCCTCTTGCAACACGAGAGTTCCTCCACCGCAGGAGAATCACTAGAATGGTGATTGTCTCATATGTCCAAATACGCAAGAGTCAGTACTGCATATTCTCAGACATTGCCCGGCGACTGAGAGAGTATGGAAAACACTACTCTCCCCCCAATTAAATACAACACAAAATTCCATATCTGATGGAAGCTAAGTTAAATCAAAACCTTTTAGAGAGAAGCCGATTCTCGTAAGAAATGTTTTACACGCATTGGTGATTTGTCTTCATCTCCACCATTTAGAACATTTGAAAATCAAGAAATGCAAAGGCGTTTAGGGTACATAAATCATTCTGCTCGAGTTTCTATATTCTAGATTAGGCAAACGAGTGACGGCATGTCCAAAGCCATGGGATGGTGTCGAACTACAAACTCCAAGTAGGAATGGAAACCTTCAAGACAAGGATGGATTAAACTAAATGTTGACGCAAGTGTAGATCTTACCTCGCGCAACTGTAAAAGCGGAGGGCTTTTGTGAGACACGCGTGGGAAATTGATGGGAGTTTCCCTAAACCGATCGAATCTACTAGCACTATGGTTGCAGAATTGCAAGCAATCACACAAGGATTGCAATATGCCTGCTTTAGATGGGAGTTTCCCTAAACCGATCGAATCTACTAGCACTATGGTTGCAGAATTGCAAGCAATCAAACAAGGATTGCAATATGCCTGCTTTAGAAGACCACCGAGAATCATCGTGGAATCAGATTCACTACAAGTAATGAAGATGCTCAAGGGATAAGAAGAAAACCCAAGTTACTTGTCAAACCAAATCCAACAATGTCGATAGTTAATTTGCCTACCTTGGGCAATTGGGCTCAATTTGATTGGCATAGATGCCAATACGACGACAAATTGGCTATCCAGATAGGATGAATGCATTGGAAACCTTGAACAAGAAGTGATTAACGAGTTGCACGCCGGACTTCAAATTATCGTAGATAGGGAAAAAGTCTATTATGTAATTTCAATTTCTAGAAGTTTCTTAGTTTATTTAAGTACAAAAAACCCATAGAACTAAAATCACTGATTCTCGCCCCGTTAATTGGCGAATTAGGACTTTACTTGCAAAAAGATAAAATCAGTTGGGACAAAAAACGCGGGTAGATTGAAATAAGGGACCAAAACTGAAATTTTACATAGTTACTAGCCAGACGTAGTAAATGACAAAACGGGAAGAAACGACAGCGTAAATCGTCCACAATCCACATACATAAGAACTCAGAAATTCATAAACCCTTATCTATCTCCAGAAGATATTACCACACCAGCACTTCAGCACCGGAATCACACCATAAACCCTAAACCCTAAACCATTTTCAGAAGAGATTCTCGTGTGAGTTCAGCACCTGGTTCTATCCACTCCAAGGTTTGACCTTTTTCTCCTCCTCTCCCATTCTTTGTTATCTAGTTGTTTTTGCAGTAGTGCTGGTTCTCAGGTAAATTATAGCTAGTGTTTAGTCCTTTACTGTATCTTAACTAGAGATTTCTGAGCTGGGTTTAGGCTTTCATTGTATGTGTAGAAGCTCAATTGTCATTTCCGTGTTAGTATTATACCAGGACAAGGAGTGTCAAGGTCAGTAGAGGATAAAGGCAGGGGTAACCAATTAATCTGTGACTAAAGTGGTTCGAAGATTGCTTCATTAGTTTTAATAGTTTTGGAACTTGCTATTCATGGTTTAGGCTCTGTTCAATTGGTCTGAAAATAGTTATGGACCTGAATGAATGAACCTGAACTTGAACTTATTTCAGTTATAAATTTCAACTGAACTGAATGAATTTGAACTAAACTGAACAAACCTGAACTTAAACATAGAATTATTGCTCTGCCACTTCTTGTTTTGAAGTCGGTTGGCTGCTTAGACTAAGGTTAATTTACACCTTAACTGCTTCCGTGTGAGATTGGGAACCTTCTATTTGAGGGGAAATTTATCCTAGACTCCTAGTGTCTCATGGTTGACCTCTGGATAATAATTTTTTACACTTTTTAGATTACACTGTGGAACTCTGGCTGAGATTATCTTGGGGCATGTCATGTTATCGTAAATGAATTCTACTTTTGAAGTTTCAACTGGAATTTGTCGATTCTCAACTTTTTGTTTGTTTTTCTATTGAATATGTGTAGTCATTGGTAACAATCGTATTGCTGATATGCTGCTTGTCTATACTTCACCAGAGATGGGAGAGTATATATTATAAATTAATCATTATCTACGTTGAATGTGATCGGTGATAAGATATCATTCTTTATCTTGATCAATTCTGTTTTCAAATGGTTAAAACAAGGATGTCAATTGGAAGTGATTAATACAAGTATGTTATGAACTTGACAAAAGGTGGTTTCCACAATTCAGTTTTCACACAGGTCATAGTTGACAAGATTCACAGTTGTTAACTGATATTTTGTGAAATTTTAATATCTGGATATCCTGTGGTTATCTATCTATATAGACGAATGCCAATTTTTGAGTGGTTTCATGATCTGATTTCCCCTGCAAAGTTTATTTGACTTGGCACATATTCCTCAGACAAAGTAGTTTAGCCTGTTTATAGTAGTAACTCTTTAGTAGGAAGTGAAAACATAAACATTGTTGTCCAATTGGAACATGTAGATGTAAACTATATGCATTGATTGTCTACTTTTCTCCTGTTGATTTTTCCCCTTTAGTTCTTTTTTCTGCGGATCTCTTGTCTTTTGATCACATGTTTTTAGAGCTCCATCGGATCATCTCACACTGTGTACTGCAGAATATATGGATTCCCATGATATTTTTTTCGCGTAGTGTTTCTGTAATATATTTTGTTGACATAAATGGAGGAGCAATATTTGAAACTCACTACCATATCATTCAGTCACAGGAATACGTGATGGCCAGTATAGTTATGCCGCACAAACCAATTATTGGGATTCATAATCTTCTCTCCAGCCAAGCAGATAGCTGTAGCACAAAACATTATCCGCATACAAAGGCTCTGCTTCAACATAAACACGTATTTACGGGCAATTGCAAAATGCAACAACACTTAGGGTGGGCTGGAGTAAATAGTCCAGGATTTTGTGCTTGTCGTTTTAAATGTAATCTGCAGAAACTTGGTGTTAAGGGACAAACTGGTGATGGTCTTGATCTGGTTAAAGGCGGTACTAAAAGAGAGCAGACATCCGATAAATACAGTGTTGTCGACAAAGAAGCCAGTGCGCATATTTATCGGAGAACAAATTATCCGGCAAAGGCTCTCCCAGACGGACCTTTTATTGAAAATGACAAGGAGACTAACAATGAAATTCTTCAGAGATTTTGTTCTTCTGGGAAGGTAATCAATGCAGTCAAACTACTAGATGTGATGACTCGCATAAACCAAATTCCAGATTTTCCATCCTGCGAAAATTTGATCCGAAGCCTTGCTAAACTTAATCACACAGACAAAGCTGCCAGAGTTCTACAATTAATGGTTATGTCCGGTGGCATTCCTGATGTGATCACATACAACATGTTAATTGGTGGTTTCTGTAGAAAGGGGCTTCTTGATGCTGCTATTGATATCCTGGAGGTCATGAGGTTGAGCGGTTGTCCTCCTGACACGATATCTTATAATTACATAATTCGAAGCATGTTCGATCATGGCAAGTTTGATGAAGCCATTCAGTTTTGGAAAGAGCAAGTAAGAAAAGGATGCCCTCCTTATGTGGTCACACATACAATTCTTGTGGAGCTAGTATGCAAGAATTGTGGAGTACTTCGTGCTCTAGATGTCATTGATGATTTGGCATTTGAGGGGTGCCATCCAGGACCTGTTACTTACAACTCACTGGTCAATATTGCCTGTAAACGAGGGAATTATGCCGATGCTGTTCTTATTGTTAATAATCTTCTGTCACATGGGATGGAACCCAGTGCCGTTTTTTACAACATTCTCATCCATTCTCTCTATGAACATGGATTTTTGAATGAGGCAGTTGATATCGCTCTTTTCATGAATGAAACATCGAACCCCCCGACGCGTGTAACCTACAATATTCTGATTAACGGTTTGTGCAAGCATGGGTTAGTCGAACGAGCCATTGACTTCTTTGAACAGATGCTTTCAAATAACTGTTATCCTGATATAATTACTTATAACACTCTCCTATGTGGTATTTGTAAGGCGGGATTGGTAGACGAGGCCATGGAGATTCTTGAGTACTTGAGCGATACAGACTGTGAGCCGTCATTATACACTTACAATATTGTCATCGATGGATTGGCAAGGGCGTTTCACATGGAGAATGTAATGAAAGTGTACAATAGCATGATAGCGCGGGGTTTTCGTCCTGATTACATTACATACCGTTGTGTAATATGGGGTTTCTGTAGAGCAGATCTTATTGAAGAAGCATTGGAGTTTCTAGATTTTGAAGGTGATATTTGCAAGCGCTATATAAGAGATAACTGTTACAGGTTCATGATTCTTAAATTATGCCAAAAGAAAGAGGTCGATACTGCTGTTCGCGTAATAGAATTGTTGAAATCTAGTAGGGAAAAATACAATCCCAAACTTTATGTCAACATAGTTCAAGAAGTACATTCTGCTGGTATGATTGAGGAATCTATGGAGTTACGTCAAAAGTTGCTTGAAAAAAAACTTCCCGTAGGATAATCCTTGAATGAGAAATATATGTGTGGTATGTCACCGGACACCCTTCCTTTCACTATATTTGTTTTCTACTTTTTCTTTCATACATGCCATTCTCTTTCTTATTAACATTAATCTTACATGTTCTTTCTAAGCAGGTATGATCTGAATACTGAATGCAGTGACAGTATGTGATCTGGCAAGCAAAGCATCTTCACAGGTCTCTTTGTTTTGGTGAGATCGAGTTGTGAACTGGGACTGGTAATGGTTGGTTTCTATGAAAATCCCGTTAAATAAGTTATGAGAATGATCTCTAGGGAAAAGCCATGTGGTGATTGCGTTCATGTTTGTGCGAATCCCATTAAATCTTGAAGCTGCTGTTCCAACACGCAATTCAACTGTTGTAGGGCTGTGGGCCTGTGGCACATGAGCTACAGTCTTTGTGATATAGCTTGGAGCTGGAAACGATTGCACAAAACTCTGGGCGTGGAGTTTGCTGGGGCATCAAGTACAAATTTGGCTATTAAACATGAACAGGACATGGGTTTCACTTTTCGGTATATAGTCTAAGAGGTGACTGAGTCAGTGACTCAGTGTCATCAATGCTTTGTTCGACGGACTTCCCCTAATCAGCAGCCAGTGCTATTTACATTAGGGATGTTTGCAACTATCGTCTTCGTAGAGAGGCTAGTGAACTAGTAGCTCATAATCTCTGGTCATAATTTTGCCTGCGACTTTTGGGTTTGGTAGATTTACCGTTCGGACTTCGGAGTGGGAGGAACTCTATTACTAAGATTTTTGCTACTATTGAGTAAAAAGCAATCTTTTTTTTTGAGGGGTTATCATCTGTATGTTAATGAGTACAAATCTTAGCAGTAGAATGTGAAGTGTAATATGGCATGTTTACTTGTGGGATTTTGGTACGTCTCTGCGTGCTAATAAGAACTTAAGAACCAAGATGAAGATCACATTACCATCTGATATCTAGTTTTAGAACTGAATTTTTTATCCAGTAAGCTCTGATTTGCGCGGACTTATGGTATCGATGCATTTGTATTTGTAAGCTAGACGATCTTATTTGATCAAAGCAAGATTCTATTTTCATTAGATTGAGAATCTATGACCATAATTGAACTTAATTAATTTGAACGAAATACTTATGGAATGAACATATTTGAGTTGTAAATAAATTTGTACTCCTAGTAAGTAAAATAATGATATTGAATTTTCAATTCAAGTTTTCATAATAGAAATGTATATATTTCGTAATTGAAATGTATATATTTCATATAAGTCTCGCTCGCTTCAATTAATTTATATAATATTTTCAGACTCTCAGCTACCTAATAATATATATATTTTTTAAAATAATATAGATGGAGAAATATTATAAAAGAAACAAAATCAAAACAACGTTCATGTGTGTTTACGTAATTTTATAAAATATCAGCTAGCTTATCAACTAATTCGTTAAACACTTATCACAAAATCAACAAACTTATCAACTACCTATTCAGTTCGCTTATCATCAGCTGTTAAACAATTGTCACGAAATCAGTTAGCCTATCAATTAACCATCTAATTTATTACTCCATCTGTCCCACAAAACTTTACCCACTTTAATTTTCTGGACGTACCACAAAACTTTACCCATTACCAAATAAGGAATCTACCCTACACACTAAACATTATTTTAACATCAATACACTTCTTTATCACCACACATTTTCAAAAAGTAACATACCCCACTTACTTTTTCATATTTACTCCATTACTTTAACTCATTTTCTTAAACTGCGCGCCAACCCTAATTGGTAATGTTTTGTGTGACGGAGGAAGTATGACTAAGTTATCAAGTAGTCTTGCTAAACAAAGCCTAATTATTTACGTGAAACTCCAGTCAATAGATTAATTAGCTAAAGTATTTATGTGAAACTCTAAACTACCTAGTTAATATAATGAGTTAACTGATATCGAACCTGAAAGTTTAACAAATCAAATTTGAGAGCCACATTGTTGTGTAGTATATATATAACCTAACCTAGACGGCTAGGTTCCTTCAAAAACTTCATTCCCCAGGTTTATGGCGCCAACTAGTTCTGAAATCATAGAGCAGGAGATTTCCCTCTTCCGTTCCCAAATTCACAATCGAAGGTCAGTTTCACTACGAGCTTTATGCAATCTTATCGATCTTCATCAATGTCGAGCTAATCGTGAAATGGATTTGATTTACTGTGGTGACAGTTTCAATGACGGAACTGTTCGTATTCTGGAATCGATTCTGGTCTCCAGAGACGTGGAATCGCTGATTAGACTCCGATCCGTTTTGACAGAGTTCATGAGAGATGAATCGCTTCTCATCTTCCGTGAAATTGCGGAATTAACTGTTGAGATTAAGCTTCTGTGCACTGATTTCCTTGTTCGTGTTTTTGCTCTAATCGGTGATGTCGAGGTACTGATCAGTTGGTTTTATGCATAATTTAGGTCTTTAGTGCTACGATGTAGTGATTTTACTGTTCTGTCATTCTATGATACATCGCAGAAGATTCGGTTGTGTACTGATTTTCTCCTCCGCTGCTCTAATTGGTGTCATCCTGGCATCTGCCAGTTATGTGCAATGTTTAGGAGTGGTTAATTCCTGCTCTAATTAGCGATTTCAGCTATATGATTACTGCAAAATGACAAGCTCATTGTTCAGTTGAAATCAGCAGCAACCTTCCTGACTCATGAGAGGGTGTCTATTCAGTTATTATTATATGAGAACTGTACAATGTAGCATATAATTGTAGATTTGTAGTGTTATCATTCGTAAGCCTTTCGACGATGCAGTGCACGAGACCTTACATGCATATTTTTTTACTACTTTGAGTTGATCTCGTATGCATTGAATCTGTAGTGATTCCTTATATCCAGAAACGTGAAATGTCTCTCATCCCCAGCATTCATCTTGTTCTGCTCAATTATCTGTAATTCTCAATATATGTGGGCTTACTATTGAATTTGTGATTTTTGTGAAATTTGGGCTTTCAACAGAGTTGCTTGGCTTTGAGATATGAAGCACTGGTTATGCGAGATCAAAATACCACCACTTACCCCACACTTCAAGTTTCCTCTGAAGAATGGCTAACCTTTGCTGAGCAGTCACTTGAAAATGGTTTCTATTCTGTCGCAGACAAGGTTAGTATGAGTTTGTGTTCTATAGTGGATTCAGCTGGACTGAGGGATAGCAAATTCAAAGTACATTTAAGTATATATAATTGGGTTCGTGAATGATTTCTATTGAGTGCATTCCGCAAAACTTTATCTCATGCTGGCCGTGGAATATTATTGAAAATTTGGAATCATATCTGGTACTTTTGGCCTCGTATACTAGAACAACAGAGTCTCATCTCTATTGAAACCTTTGATGAATTTTAACGAGTCCAATCTGCTCAGATTGGCAATTATACTTTTGTACCATATATGTCCAATCTCCCTCAGTTGCCGTTAACAAGATAATATACTTCAATTGGCGAGAAAACCTTTTCTCCCGAAGGATAGGGAATATGTTATATTCATTGTTCTTACGTGCACTAAATATGGTAGTAGATGATAGTTTGAATGCATTTTTCGTATATCCCCTTGATACTCTAAGGTTGCGAAGATAATCATCCTTTCTTCCTTGTTCTGTTCATTCGAGGTTACTGAGAAACCTAATCCTACCACTAATAGAGCCGACAACAAACTAAATACCTCTATGGTAGTATAAGGTTTGGCAATGCTGTTTACTTTATCCAATTAAACTGAATCGGTGCTGATTTAGATGTTTCCTTCATTCTCACGCCCAAAAGCGTGTTATGTGATGCATTTGAATATGCATATGGTATGGTATATATATCATATGATCTTATCTCTCTACCACTTCTTGTGAATTCTTCGAAGCTGTTACTCCCTCTAAGCTGGATTATTACCCCCGTCACCTGTGAATGATGCTAATATACATAATTTCTACCCCATTCCCACCCCCAATATATAAATCACCTTCTAGAACATTAGATATATACATGCTTCAATAGTTTTTTTCCGTGACTAGGTTTATTTGATAATCCCTTACCTAAGATATTGTGTTAGTTTCAATAGAATATTTTGATGCGGCTTAATTATCTTATGCTCCAGATTTGAATTCTGATTCAAGGCATGTGAGAAAGTGCTTATGCGCTCCAAAGCCAATTATATGGCCAAACCTGTAGCTGATGACTTCCAGGATGTCCATACTATCAAGAAAGTCAAGCGGTTGAAGGATGCCGCTCTGCATTCTATCTCATCAAATGCTGGTATGTTTTGGGTCCTTATTCCTGAAAATAATTATTAATTGATCATGTAACATGCACTATATGCCAAACATTCACACTAGTCACACAAGAAAACAATTGAGCTGGCAGTGTTGACTTAATAATGTATCTGCAGGTCAATTGTAGACTATGATCTTTGTTTCATACTTAAATCTATTCTTTCTGGATCATCTGTAACCTGACTATTCATTAAGACGTATCATAGGAAGTAGTAAATGTTCATAAATGTTGATTCATGGAGTATGAAAAATTGCAATTGTTAACTATGAAGAACCAACATACAGCTGCTGCATTGGTTCTCATTAGTGACAGAAGGCTTGAGTTATGATATTTAGTTTCTTTCTATATGCATCTTACTTATCTGTGGTGGATGATTCTAGGCAAATGAAAAGCTAAGCAAGTTTCTAGCACATTCTTCAGAATGGCTTAACTGGCTCATGATATCAGACTGTTTATTCATTGCGTACATCCAATTCTCTTAACATTGCGCCTGGGATTGCAGCAGTTATATGCATTCTACTGTTGTGAATTTGTGATTAATGGCAAGTGTTGTAGTACTAAAATAAAAAAAGGTAAAGTGATTGCAGACCTCACTTGGTATATGCATAGGCATGATATTGTAATATCACCTGTTTGATTAGGAACTCAGTGCCTCAGTGGCATGATCGTGGGCATGTATGCCTTTCATGTTCGCATTAGTTTCGCCCAACTCTAGAACTGGAGTTACATCCTCCATACATCACTTCCCATTGACACATGCTCTTTGCTAGTATCATATACATAATACTCTCCAAGAGTTATACACCAAACTGTAAAGTGTCTTTTTAATTGAATTTTGGAAGTTGACTTCAAGTACTGCATATTACATAACTTTGTCCAATTATATTTGCTGGAGTGCACAGAGCTATATTAGCTTCTGGACAGTTATTACTAAGCCTCAATTTGGTCTAAGGACTGCTCCCAACCCACAGAAGTAGTTCTGAATTTGTGCATCTGTAAACAGATAGGCAAAAACTCCTGTGTAATGATACCTTCCATCACAGAAAGAATAGCTTCTTGTGTTGTAATATCACTTATACTTTCACTAATGGTGTTAACTTTATACTGGACTCTTTTGAAGCATATTTTACATGATGAATAATACAACCTGTTGGTTTGTGTGATGAGTCAGTCCGAGCACAGGCAGCCACATATCTAAAGCAAAAGGAAGTTGGCAGGAGCACACGATTTATCAAACCTGATGAACTGCGAAGTTCAGGAAGCACACTGTTTAGAGATGGGATCAAAAGGCGTAATTTACAGAGATTGCATATTCATCAACGTCTCTGATATCTATACTTGCAACCTTGAGGTGCCCACTACGCTCTCTCTTTTTCTTATTATATCTTTCATCATATTTTAAATTGAGTTTATACCTGTAGTATATATTTTGGTTGATGCCGTTTGATCATTATGTGGAAATATTCTTTTGTTGACAAAGTTGTATCATTGTGCACTCTAGTCTAAGAGACCTTTGTGTTGGAAAACTTCCTTTTTAGGATAGATATACAAGAAAGATAGACAATAGTTAGTACAACCTCATTCAGACTACTATGTCGGGTGGCACAGTTGATGATCATAATAGTGATATGTGTGGCTTAAGCAAGAAGTGATCATGTTTTTCCTGGTAGCTAAACACCTTGCAGTTTCTTCCCTAATTTTTATGTCGCCTGTATGTAGTTAAAACATACATTTTCTATGCAATCGCAAGACGGTCATTAGAATTAGATATGACCTAACTGATGCAGGACAAGTTACTCTCTGCATATAAATGTAGTTAGGTCCTGATATTAAGGACAATGGAATTAACCTTAATTCCATCATAATTCCATCATCTGATCTATTCAGCCGAAGGTAAAGCAATTGTTTTGAGTGTTTCGAATTTGAAGACGTAATATATTCTTGTCTAGATATAGATAGATACTACAATATGATTGTGTTTATCTTTTTTTGTCTATTAGTCCTTTTAAACTCATTTACACTGAGCACTTATCAGTCAGGATACCTTGATTCACTCATTTCCAGATTACCATAGTCGAATAAGAAGCATAGCTCTGCAGTTTGTCTTAAATGACCAATTTATTTAAATTCCATTTTTAAGTAGGTACAGCGTACAGGGAATCTTAATTAATTCTGATTAGAAATGGTGCCATTGCATTTAGTTACTGACTCGTGTGGCTGTTGCAGCCACCCAACCCAATCACGTGCCTATGCTATCTCACTGGACCTGCTACTTCTTCAACTTGATAGAAACAAATTGTGTGTTCAGGAAATTACAGTAGCTGCTTGCTTTTCCAATCTCATGTTTGTTAGCAATGAAGTTATGACTTGTGCATGGGGACGATAAACTTGAACTGTCTCAAGCTTAGCTGAATCGGTTCTAGTCGGGTAGCATCTTGTCGAGTATATCTTGATATTAATCTACACAGTAGTCTGTCGGCCCTAACTACGTGACTGAACTCGGCTATCTGGTGAATGAAATGATTATCCTTTTTGGCCTAAAATGAAGAGTTCTATTGCCATACCATGTTAATTGCTTGGGGAATTGAAGTTCTATAACTTACTAAGTTACTAGAGTCATAATACTATATGCAGGTTGATTTTTTTTTTTGGAAGATATGCAGGTTGATTTCTAAGGTACCTCTTTGTTTCACAAGAAATAGATCAGAATTCAGAAATATCCTATCTTTAGTTTGTTTCTTTTGAAAAGGCTTAAAAGAAACTATAGGGAAAATACGACAACTACTACTCCCATTCTTTAGAAAGTTCAACATATATTTATTTTTGAGTTTTTAAAATTAAATTAATTGTATGGTTAAATGATTAAGAACGGTAAGTCTCTAGGGTCATGTATCTTTAGGAATGAAGAAACATTACACATGTAACTATGTAAGACATGTATATTATCTCGTCCCAATCTCATATTCTTACTTTAACAATTCTGGTCAACATGCATAGTGTAACTTTGAGACTGAATCAATCACAGATAATACTTTTAATGGATTACAAAAAAATTATACAATGTAAATTTAAACAATATTTAATAATAAGAGTTTTTAAATTTTGTTAACCAATATTCCATCCGTCCTAATATAAGTTGCTCCTTTGACATTTTTCATCAACAACTTTTGACTTTGACTAGAAATTATTCTTAAACTATAATCATAAAATACTCAACAAAATTATATTATGAAAATTTAGACCCAAAATGTACATAATATAATTTTGTTAAATATTTTATCATTATTATAGCTGCATAGTAATTTATTATCAAAGTCGAAACCTATGGATGAAAAAAAGTCAAAAGGGGTAACTTATATAATTATACTGGGACGTAGGGGAGTATCATTTATGAGTAATTCGTAGTCAATGTTGGAATCTTTGACCAGAAGATACAAACTAGGATGATGAGATTAGGACAGAATGATGTATTAAATTAAATTCCATATCGGCTTGATTATATTCAACTATAAATACCTCCTCACATAAGAAAGCATAATCACCCAACCAATATCCTTGATTTCTATAGTTTTTTTTTTCTTTTTCTGCAGATATGCACATAAAAATACTAATATTTGCAAAACTATTATTGCAGAACTTTGTAGCATTTTTATATATAAGCCTTGCCAGCATTTTGAGAATGTGGCATACATGAAGTCTTGGTTCTCTCTATAGGCTTCATGATCTGAATTACTTGACAACCTTCTGGGGTCATGATAATTTGATCAAACTACATAAATTAAAGTAGGAAATTGAGATTGGTACAGAGAGAATAAATAATATTCCACATCTGTTAAACACTTAAACTATTCTCTGCTATAAATACTTCTGTCCATATGAAAATATGATCACCCAACCAACATTTTTGCTTCTTATATAGTTATATCTAAACAACTTTGAATTCTATAGATTGAACAAATTGTCATGTTCCCAGAAGGTTGTCGGGTAATTCCAATGAAGCCTTCGGAGAACAAAGACTCCATGTAAGCCACATTCTCAAAACGTTTTGCAGATATTAGTTTTATTGGTAGTTTTTTTTTATAGAAGTTTGTCAGGGTTTTGAGAATGTGGTATACATGGAGCCTGCTCTATAGGCTTCATCGGAATTACCTGGCCATGATAAATTAATCAAACTATAGAAAGCAAAGTTGTTTTGATATAACTATATAGGAAACAAATATGTTGTTTTGGATGATTATATTTTGATATGGACGGAAGTATTTATAGCCGAGAATGGCCGAGCAGATGTGTAATATTATTTATTATTCTTTCTGTACTAATCTCACTTTCCTACTTTGATTTCTATAGTTTGGTAAAATTATTTTGACCCTAGAAGGTTTTAGGTAATTCCGATGAAGCTTACGGAGAAGCAAGACTCCATGTATGCCACATTCTCAAAACGTTGGCAAGACTTATCTCTACTATAATTCTAAGCAGATAAACTAAGTTAGTTGATAGTCCCATTCCACTTTCTCCTATTTTTTTGTACAACTTTTTTTCATCAACTATTTTCTAAAAAATTATCCTAAAATTTACTAATAATAGGTTATGAACACAAAAAAAAAAGCTACCGGATTTTTTTCTACGTGTATAACTGCTTTTCAGAAAAATCTTTTCTTTACTATTAATAGGATTTATGTATATTATTAATTAATATTTCAAAACTGGGTATGAAGATTCCCCACTATTTTTTTTCTTTTTAATTTTCCGATGAAACTTCTGCTTTACTATATTTAACTTCTCTCCAATATACACTAAAAAATATAGATTTAAATGTATGTGCAATTCTAAAAATTTGACAATTAATTAGTTCTCAATCTAGGCTTACAAATTTTATAACGTATCACGTGAGTACTTCACGCGCGTACCCGCGTGTAAAAGGGTACTAGTAAATGAATGAAGGGAATGAAAATTCTCCAAGATCACGTTACTCTTATATTCTTGTATTCGTCATTAATCGCGTGCAACCAATTAACTGTGGCCTAACCGCTTAAGGTAGTGTTTATTTAGTCTAAAATATATTGAAGTGGAACTATTTCACCTGAACTGATTTTAATTTAAGTTGAAAATAACAGAGACCGACTAAGTAATATAGACGACTAAGTTAGTTTTTTTTTTTTTGGAAAAGGCAAAATTTTTTATATAATCAACATCCATATTTACAATCTATAATTTTCCAACACCAACTGCTCCCGTCCATCCCTATACTTAATTCAACTGCTCTTAATCTAGTCGGTATTTAGTATGAATTCACAAGTTTGCCTCCTCAAAACCTTCGGGGGAAAACCCATTGGGATAAAACCCCCGCAAGTAAAAAGAGTACAACCCTTGTGGTACCAAAACCCGAATATCCGAAACCATTAATTTTCCCTTTAACCTCCTGCAATTTTCAATCAATCAGTACAGTTTGTTTTTGCTATTACTTTTAAAAGTTAATTTTGACATGCTTTTAAGACATGTGGTCTTAGCCAAAGATGTTGTGCATACCACATAAACCAAAGATGTTGTGCATACCACAACAAGACTGATCTATTGGAGAAAGGTGAATTTACATCTAGAGCTGAAGAAGAAGAAGATTACCTCTTTCTACTCGAAACTTTTAGAATTACATTCTCTCATACATAAACACTGAAATTGGAACGGGGAGTGATGAGTTTGTGTTGATGGGCTGAAGACATATATACAGTGGTTGAAGCATCAACTGCCACCCAAAACTTGTTATATGGATCTATCCATCCACCTGCATACCATTGGAGCGTAAACAAGGATGACGTTCGTCTCGGTCCTCGTGCATATATATCAAGCGGACCTCAACCCAGATCTTCCCATGTCCAAACAGAGTTGGGAAATGCACTAATGGACAAGTTAATTATTGGCAACATAAGCTGTTTCTTTACTTGATAAAGAAGACCACACCAAAAAGTGGACAAAAGACATGATAAATGTTATGAAAATGTTACTGCAGAGAAGCTTTTCATTTACCTTATAATGTGGTTTATAAATTATAGTAGACGAAAAAGGAATCAGAATAGTACTCAAATGTTAATAACATTAACAGCTTGCAATAACATTAACAGCTTGCAAAGAAGACTCATGTCCTGTACCACAATTTATGCATAAAGGTGTTATCTACGGTAATTGCGTAAAGGATAAACTACGTTCCTGTAATCTACAGTAATTGAGAGTCAGAGATACGATCGATCATATATATATTAGTATCCATATTATAGATTGATAAATTTTCTTGGACGGGGAATTAGTAGCAGCTTTCGACCAGCATGTATGGTCTGCTCATCCTGAGAGTGGCCAGTGGGAGGCCTTGTATACATCATGGTTGTGGATCCCAGTGTATCGTCTCCAAATCCACATGCACTGAAAAATGGTCTGTTCACAAAATTAGACGAGATCCATTGCCCCCCATGACTAACACAAACTAGACAAATGTGGAAAATATATAGATCCAGGTAAAAAGAGTTGGAACAGATCAATGTAGAAAGCAATGTGCAATAGTTTACCTTAAAGTATCTGTACAAAGCGCGGCTATGTCATATATTTCTTTATTAGTGAGCATTCTGCATTAGAGTAGAGTACCAGTAGTAAGTATTCTGCCACAGAAATTGGATGGAAATAACTTTATAAGTATTATATTATAGACTTTTTCTTGGTTTAGACCACTTATTGGAAATACCACAAAAAGACCACATCTAATTTGATTGAGATTTTCGCGGATCCGGGTCGGGTTACATCAGATCCGGGTTATATAAACCTCATTTCACATCTAATTTCCCAATTTCTCATTTCCCCAATTCATCTCTTCCTCACCTCCTCACTGACCACGATCCATTCCCTCCTCCCATCTCCGCCGCGTCTCCTCCATCACCTCCTCACCGACCACTGCGTCGGGACCTGGATCTCCGCTGTTACTACTGAGATGGCAGCAGATTCGATGGCAGCAGATTCAACAATTCGACTATCTCCGCTGTTTCCATCTGAGCAAATCCGCGTCACCTCCTCACCGACCATTCGACTATGGCGTTGTTACGATCCATCGATCGACTATGGTGCCTCGTGTCACCTCGAATCTGAGCGACTATGGCAGCAATCTCCGCGGCTACCTGGAGGTCACCAGGTCAGCTTCCTCTCTTTCTCTTGCAACATTTTCGTTTACCGAGGTATGTTTGTCAACGTGTTTAGATCTGTATCTGTATACGGTTGGTTGATCTGTGAATTCTCTGCATCGGAATCATTCGTCTTCTATTTTATCGATGAATGTTGTTTGTTTTTATGATGTTGGTGATTGATATACTCAGATCTAGCTGGATTTTGGTTTTTTTTTTAGTCGATCTGTGCTCATATCTGAATTGAATTCTGTCTCGTTTGTTTCGTGTGGATGAAACTGTTTACAGATCTGGATCTGTTCGAATTGTTCCGATTAGGCTGCTTTGTGTATGCTGTCTGTTGGGGCGTTTATTGTAAATGGTGTAGTTAGTGTGTGGATGATTTGTTTATGTGCATTTAGTAGTTCCGATAAGATCTATCTCGTGTTGACCGAACCTGTACAAATCTTTCTAGCATCATACTTCAGGGCCTCAATTGTGTTTGTATATGATGAATTCGGATGATATCTTATGGAGGAATGCTCTATCTATGTTTATTGCTTTCTGCAACTAGATCAGCTGGTTTTTTTTTGCTGTAAGCACTTATTGTGAAGTAGAGTACTGAGATTTGAGATGCTGTTCATTGAAATAAGATTCTAATTAGAGATGATTACTTGTTTGCTAAAGTGTGTCTTCAATGATTGAAGAGATGATAATTAACAATTGAATAAGCGATTTGGTGTTGACCTGTGGACGGGAAGGACTTTTCTTGGCTCTCTGGAATCTTTCTGGTGCTTGGTTTAAATGTTTAAGAGATAAGGGTCATGATGTTAGAATAGGGTCAGAGCTTGTATGTTTCATAATGTTTCATTATCCTGGTTGTATAGGGTTGGTAAAGAAGTTTCATTCTATTCATCTCGTCACCTCGCAATTGTGTTGTGATCCATGTCTCGGCTACGTGAGGTATTTATGTATCGGTCTAGTCTAGACCTTTCAAACCTCATGAGCTATTGGTGCTTGACTGTTTTTGGGGTTTACCTGAGGTTTTGTGTTTTGTGACCTAAGGTTTTATGTTTTATGTAGGTAAGGTTTTGTGTTTTGTGTGTTAAGGTTCTGTGTTTGGGATAGTTGATGTTATTTTATGTTTTGATTGATTTAGGTTCTGTTTTGGTACTTTGTTTTTGTTAAGATTTTAGTTCGGTGTTGCTAAGGTTTTGTGGTTTCTGTGGTTAAGGTTTTGTGATGGAGCACATTTTGCTCAGTTTTGCTTAGTTTATATGCTATTTAAGAAAATCATGGGCTAAGGTTTTGTGTGTTGTGACCTAAGGTTTTGTGTTTGACATAGTTGATGTATTGTACAAACATGTTTATGTTTTGATTGATTTAGTTTCTGTTTTTGCTACTTTGTTTTTGTTAAGATTTTAGTTAGGTATTGCTGCTAAGGTTTTGTGTTTTTTGTGTTTTTTGGCATAAGGTTTTATTTACTAGTGGTTAAGGTTTTGTGATGGAGCACAGGTTGCTTATTAAGAAAATTATGGGCTAAGGTTTTGTATTTTGTTATCGTAGGTTTTGTGTTTTGTAACCTAAGGTTTTGTGTTTTATGGGTGTAAGGTTGTGTTCTGGTGGTTAAGGTTTTGTTGATGGAGCACATGTTGCTTCTTTTACGCAAGTTAAGAAAATTATGTTTTTATGGGTATTTATGGACTAAAAT
>JAYMSL010000224.1:0-29819 GCA_036897195.1 Plantago coronopus
AAGAGGTAAATCTATCATACTCCTAAACTAACCCAATACCACCTTATTTAATTATCTGATGATAAATAAACATTAAAATATTCAATTTGTTGCGTTAATCGTTTATTTACTAAATATTTCGTATTTGTAACAGATATATGATGGAGACAAAAAACTTGCAAACCCGAAGCCACCATCAGAAAACAGATTCTAAATGAAGAAAAACAGGAAAAGAAGACTATCTCCCGTTGAGTTCAAATACTTCAACATGATACCGCATGACATTCAAGTCAAAATCATGTTTAGAGTCGCTACTAATTGCGTACTAGATTGTGGAAACATGATGCTTACGTGAGTAATACTTCTTTCAATATTTATTCAAATATACAATTAGGTATAACCATTATATAAATTCATCATCTTCTTATTCAACAGTCAGAAGAAATACATACATAAAGAGCCAAACTTCCACAAAAAAATCAACCTCTTCATGATCCCACGAGATTCCTTCCAAAATCAGATGAACGAGCATTTCTCGATATATGTTTCATCATAGAGGGAAATCCAGAATTACACTACAAGAATTTCCTGGACAAGTCTAATTATTATTTAAATTTATTACTTATAATTATTCTTATGTTAAGTATTATATTTATTTATTAATTACTTTCAGGAAGAATTAATTCTCTAGCAGAAAATACATTGTTGATCGTGACAACATAATTACAAAAATCATACATCATCTTTTAGGAAGTCATAGATCCGCCTATGCTATTCAGAGGCGATGTGGTAATTCGAATTTTACATACTAATTTAAATTATTAAACACTCTTTATCTTTATACATGTGATGCATATTTTTTTAATTGACAATTGAATACTTTGACACCAATATGATGGAAAACCAGGGACTACTACTACGAAAAATGGAAGACCACCAAGAGTACAAGTATATATATGTGCTAATGATTTAATGACAAATAAACAAGAAACAAGAATAAAAGCGTGGAAAGACTTATCAAGCATGAGGAGCACCACTTCTGGTATGGATTTACATTCAAAAATGCAGAAGAAATTTGGCATTGAGGTTACAAAATCTAAAACTTGATGGCCATTTACACCTTGAAGTCCGTCCATATTGCGGAACAGACCCTGACGACGATGTGCCACATAGGACTGTCTACACAATCGAAGATGAACATGAACTCACCTGTAAAGAATGCATGTGTGATTTTGAAGTAGACTGCCTAACATATGCATCGTCATTCAAAATATTCTCAAGTCATCGAATGACAACTTGTCATATGTTTAAAATCATATAATTATGACATCGTACATATATTATATGGTTTCATTGATTTTTTTTTTAATTTCAATTTATGTAGTTGCAATTGAAAAATTATTTATATATTCAAATCGGTTCTCTTTGCACAAAATGCCCCGTGTTACCTCCATTTCAATAGTGAAATGGTATAAAACCATATTTATACAACTCCATACTAATACACCATTACAAACAAACATTAAACGTAGCACCCGCGTAGCGTTTGATTTACATAACATATATATCAAATGAACGTAACACATGCGTAGCGTGTCGCTTATTTTCTAGTATTGATATATAATACACGTGGGGTAGGAGTGTTTGATTTAAAATTAATAAAAGGTTTCCATTTTTGGACATGTGGCTGAATTGAGCGAACGTCCAAAATGGAAAGATGGGGCTGAATTGAGCGAACGGAGGGAGTAGGTTTAACTGCTCAATGAGCCCTTCATCTCCTTCGCGATTGGCCTTGTTTGAGGTGGTAGTATTAACATGTTGCTCCAAATGAAGAGAAGTTTCTGGAAGCTCTTGTTCAACTTGTTCTTTTTGTAATTAATTAATTTGTTAACATCATTAAAATCAATCATATTTTTACAAATAAACCTACCTTTGAACTCTATAGAAACTATATTAATTTTATACAAAACCTATAAATTTTTAATCCAAGCCATGTTCTTTTTGTAGGATTTCAAAACTCAAATTATTATTCTTCATTTTTTAAAATTAACCGAGTTACAATAAAGTTTCATTTAATTTAACTAAAATATTTAGTTAGGTGTAGTTTAAATTTATATTTTAATTCAATTATGTGAATTCATGTGTAAATTTAAGTTGGATTTAGAAGGTTCTAGATTTTTCAAAAATTTACCAGAGGCTATGAGCCTATGATGGCTTTCTTACTTTTCCAAGATGAGTAAAAACCGCATGAATGATGACGGTTAAACGAAGAGTCGAATTGACCCACGTGCACCACGTCTACCTCAATCACCGAGCCATATCAGCGAGTCAGTTATCGTGCACAGAGCCCAATGAACTGAACCTGAGCCTAGCCAGCTAGCCATTTCCAAAATCGAGCGCCAAACCCAAATCCCATTTGCCGCTCCCACCACTCTCTTCATTTTCCCCCAAATCAGTTCACTCACACAATTCACAATTCAAAGTTCAAACCCTCTTCATCTTCTTCCCCGAATCACCATCTTCAATTCCCAATTTCCCACTACTTCCACTCTCCGGCTCAATTCGCCATTCCCCCCTCAAATGGGGCAGCCATCACTGCCTCCTCTCCCGCCATCACCGCTACCACCTCCGGCAATTCTCGGCGGCTCCGTCGGCTGCAAAGTCCGATGCGCCGGTTGCAAGCTTGTACTCACCGTGCCACCTGGGCTGATCGAGTTCTCCTGTCCTACTCCTTCCTGCCAGTTACCTCAGATGCTACCTCCTGAGTTCATGCCGGCTAACCAGCCCCAAACCCTAGCTCTTCCACCTATTCCGGCGCCGGTGCAGCAGCATAGGAATGCTCCGCCACATGGAATTGATCCGACGAAGATCCAGCTCCCATGCTACAATTGCAAGGCAGTGCTTAATGTGCCCCATGGCATGTCCAAGTTTAATTGTCCGCAATGCTTGTCTACTCAGACTGTTAATATGTCAAAGCACGGGCCAGTTTTTCGACCAGTTCAACCTCCGGCTTTTCGCCATGTACCTCCTCCAGTTTTCTCTTCGGTTCCACCTCCGGTCATGCCTACGTTCAACTACGCCCCGCCTCCACCTCCACCTGCTGAGGAAGAAAATGAGGTTTAATTTGTTTGTATTTAATGACTTTAGTTATGTTTACTTGCTGCATTGTGTCATGTACTGCAACGGATAGCATTGTTATGAGTTGGAGATAAATGGAGTCAGGGAATGCTGGGTTGTTAGGAGTGTTATGTGGATTTGGTGCTGAGAAATACTATTATGGGAACATTGAAGTACTATGATTTATGATATCCACGTTAGAAATTGTATTGTTAGTTTTCGAATGACATGCACGTGTTAAAATATGTCAGTGTATTAGCTTAATTCTCAACAAATTGTTGGATGTTGATTTGGACGACACATAGAATCTGGTGGATGAGTTTCGCTCTGACAGTTTCTGAAGTGAATATTACCAAAATAAGTGAATCCCAGACTGTGAAACTATATGCTGATTATATATTGAAGGCTATTGACTTATTAGTCTTGAATGAATTGTTTTTTTTCTTTTCGAAGAGGCAAAGCGAGGATTAATAATTGTTCCCAATTTCCCCCGCAGTGACCTATTGTTACTTGTAATTAAATTATTTTAGTTCTTGTGATTTAAGTTCTGTGTCATTTTTGAGGAAAGATTTTTAACTTGGGCTCTTCTGTGATATAATAGTGTGAGATCTTACGTTTGCTTTAGCCTTTCATGCTTATTAGTTTATTATAATGTTTATTTATGAGATACTAATAATGTCTTAATACAGAGAATGGAAATAACACTTCACTTCTCCAGGGTGTAACATGTATTTTTTTTTATCTTCACCGATTTATTTTTTGAGATGATGAAAATCATACGAGATGTAAGCTTACAGTAAAATCGTCACCCTTACTATAATAAGTTGATGCCCTTTCCAAGAAGCACAACTTGCTTAGTTACCCTGTTTGTGAGGGAGATATCTGTCTGAGTATTTAACGTATTAGTAGTAGTGAATGATGTGCGCCTTAGCATGGTGCAAATACATTTGGAGCTACTTTCGATGTTGCCCTCTGTTTGAAATTTGGAGCACTTTAAACAAACGATATATCAGCAAACACAATCCATAAACATTTTAACAGAGTACACAGTTACCTCTGTTAACTCATCAATGCGAAAAAGAGCTCATTTTTTTAGAAATGGAGGACATAGCATGCAATATAAATCTACATTGAAGTTAAGAACACATAGCCCTGTGTAGCACTAAGTGAGAGCTTCACGCTACTGGTAACTGTGATTCGGTATCTTAGGCCAGATCTAGGGATATAGCAGGCCTTATATATGTATTTCCAAGATATTTCAGTTGATATTTGCTACTGTTCAGCCCTGCTACCTGATGTATAACTAAAAGCTTCATATTTTTTCATATGGAACTTTGAGATGCCACCCATTTTTAGCTGAAAGTATGTCGCTAACTATGCCATTGATGGTCTTGTATTGTTAAAAGTGAAGATGCATAAATATGCCCTACTGTTTAGATTGGTCATTTATGACAGTTCCTATGGTGGTGATTCCTGAGTCACAAGTTATAAAATGTGCAATTTGATTTTCCCTTCTAAGATTTGGATTTCTCTCTCTTTGTTTTCTCCTTTGTTTTGATTGGGGTTGGATTTGGCCTTTTCCTTATTCTCAAGAGTTTTATGTTGACAGTAACAAGCTAGTTAATGCATGTCCTGCTCTGCTTGTTATAGGTGGCCAAGGAAGTTGAGCAAGAAGAAGATGAAGGTGGTCTGGCTGGAGAAACATTTATGGATTATGTATGATTTCCTTGATTACTTTTCTGCACTTACGAACTCCTAAAAGTGGGCTTGACTAGATTTTCTCATTCAGTTTGTGTCCTTATTCCTGTGCAGAGACCTTCCAAATTGTCCATTGGACCTCCTCATCCAGATCCAGTTGTGGAGACTTCTTCGCTGTCTGCGATCCAACCACCTGAACCTACATATACGCTCAGGATCCAGGATGAGCTGGAAAATTCAAAGGCATTGTCATGCTTGCAGATTGAGACATTGGTCTATGCTTGTCAGGTTGCCTACAAAGCTTGGCACGTAACTTGCTGTCATATTTTCCGATGTTATACCTTTTTTTTTTTTTGTTTCCAATCAACAGCGTCATCTGCAGCACCTGTCAAATGGTGCGAGGGCTGGGTTTTTCCTTGGAGATGGTGCAGGGATGGGTAAAGGAAGGACAATTGCTGGGTTAATATGGGAGAACTGGCACCATGGAAGACGAAAGGCACTGTAAGTAATGTGCAAGATTAATGTACTATTCCAACCAAGTGGCATGCTCGACTATTAGCAGTTACAAGTGCTTATTCTATGAATGAGTCAACACACTCTAAGATCTTGTCATTAATCTTCTAATGATCTTGTGCAGATGGATTTCCATCGGCCCGGACTTGTATCATGATGCTTTAAGAGACTTGAATGATGTGGGAGCAGGATGCATAGAAGGTAATTATGATTTACTACTAGCTAGTTCTCATCGGTTATGATTTGATTTACCTTTCTTTTTATCTAATTTTATATTCTGTGAATGATATTGTTAATTATTTGTACATTGGAGGCAAGTGGTTATAAACAGTAAAATTTGGAAAGTAATCCTTTCGTGAGTTGTTGGTGCATTGTGCACTTTATGTGAGTTAGTTATAACATTAGAGGCTAAGCAGTATCTGAAATTCTCCCAATTAGCGGGATTTTGTGGACCATAAGATTGGAAATAAATGTATAATTACCAAGTGACAAAAGTTGAGGATGGAGAAGATTGGTTCACTGTATTGTGCCAATCATGTATAAAGACAGTTCTGTTACCATAAAAATCGCTACTAAATCAAGTCTAATATAGGTTGTAAAAGGACTGAATGAAAGGTGTTTAAAAGGGTGGTGAAACAGAAACTATAGAAAGAACAAAGAAGTGGAGATATTGTCAGCAAG
The DNA here is from genome assembly GCA_036897195.1 of Plantago coronopus. Taxonomy (NCBI): domain Eukaryota; kingdom Viridiplantae; phylum Streptophyta; class Magnoliopsida; order Lamiales; family Plantaginaceae; genus Plantago; species Plantago coronopus. Next base: position 5,989 of record JAYMSL010000224.1, read on the forward strand.
CAAACAGTCTGCTCCTCTATCTTTTCTATTTTGATACTGCCCTGTGCCCACAATTCCATGTTGCACATTAATGTTTCATTTATTCTGGAGGAATTTAATCTTTTCAACCTTGGATTACATGTAAAGAACTGTGCTAGAGAGCCAAATAGTTTGATATATTTCCCCAAATCCGCACCAGGCATAACTGTAACCTACACTTGATTTCAATCTCTTTGGTTCCTGACTTGATTTTCTGTATTGGATTATTTGATATGGTCAATATCTTTTGTTAAACCACTTTAATTGATGTATGGAACTTTTTCGTTTTGCTCTTTCTTTTTCCATTTAATAGTTGTTTCATACTTTTACATATCAGACTTCCAAAGACTCTAAAACTTTATTTGATATGTTATGATCTCTTGAACCATTCATGCTAAAGCCTATAATTAGGATTATCGCCATTCGTTTGACTGATGCGAGACTTGAGGCTCTATTCTTATGCTTGCATTTCTGACAACTAGTTTTATTCTGTTTTTACCTATCTGTGCAGTGAGGCCACTGAACAAGCTCTCTTACGCGAAGATTGACAAGAAAGAGAATGGCTTTATGGAGGGGGTTATTTTCCTTACCTATAGCAGCCTCATTGCGTCTTCAGAGAAAGGTCAATCTCGCTTGAAGCAGCTTGTAAAATGGTGCGGTGACTTTGATGGACTAATTATATTTGATGAGGTGAGTTTTGTTTCTTGAGAGAATATCAATGCATGTCAAAAGCTACTTTTTGAGATAATACTTGGTTAATGTGTTGCTGATTTAGTGTCACAAAGCCAAAAATCTAGTCCCGGAAGCTGGAAGTCAGCCAACGAAGACTGGTGAAGCTGTTCTTGAAATTCAGGTGAGACTTCTTGATTTGTCTGTGATTGTATATTCAGCCTTATAACTTTATAGATATTCAAGAAGTACTTATATTTATTTAAGTTTCTTTTCCCCTCTTTAGAAGTTGGTTTACTCCACCTGTGATAGATGAATGACTATGAAATCGAAAGATAGCTTACAAATAATCAGGAGAATTTTTTTGCAATGATTCAAAATATAACCAAATAACCAATAAATATCTGCACGTACCCGTGCAAATGACCGAGCCTTTAATTTATAGACTTACACTGACTCAACCAAGAAATATAATACTAATTACTATATGATTTTGTGGCAAGGAATAAACTATATATAATAATGAAACTTGATTACATAGATTAAGGAAATTAATGAGTCTCATTCTCTAAAATGTAAAGTAAAGTCCATACAACTCCTATGTTTTTCATCATTTCATGCTTTGGAAGATGAGCTCCTGCAAGTTGGGATGAATGTCTTCCTCAAGCAACTTGTGATTTTCTTTTATCAAATCTTTGACCAGTAGCCCAGATCTTTAACTTTGACATCAAAAGTGGAGGTGTTGAGCAGCAACCTGTAACACTAGAAGAAAATATCAAAGCTAGATAATCAAATGAACCATGGTATAACACACTAAAACCGTCACAGTTGAAATGGGAATTTATAAACAGGAGGCAGGCCAAGGGAATTAAGCACTGGATCCTAAATTATTTGGAGAACAATTAAGATAACGCGTACACGAACTGCTCTACTGGAGACCAATTTTCTTGAACATCAAGCAGTAGCAAATCCATAATTGCTTAATGAAGGTATACATGATAGTTCAGCAGCAAGTAGTTTTATCCTCTTTTCATTATGGTATATGATCAGCCCCACATTGCAGGTACTGTATGTTTTACATCACGGTTATTGAGAAACTTAGTTGAATAATTGGATAGTATTGTAGTCGAGTTATGACGGGTAGTAAAGAATGAATGTATCATGATAGGGTTATGTTGGTTAAGAAATTACTTATGTAACCCAGGTGTACAAATCTTTTATAGCTCATGTGGCTATTATCGATTAACTTGCTAAAATGGTGCTATTTTGGTAAGCTTCCTTGCTGGTGTAGTAAAGATGAACGAATAATATATGTGATGTCTTTTCTAAATAAAGAATCAATAATTTAAATAAAGAATCAATAATTTGTGTACTATGTGTAAGTGAAAAGGGTAATTATATTGGAAATTGAGATGCCTGAATCTTTATTTTGTAGGCCAAACTTCCTGAAGCTCGTGTAGTTTACTGTTCAGCAACGGGTGCTTCTGAGCCACGCAACATGGGCTACATGGTCCGCCTTGGTCTTTGGGGAGATGGAACATCTTTCATTGACTTTCGTGATTTTTTAGGTGCAAACTTATACAGAGTGCACCTGCATATCTGTGTATTCTCCCTGCTGTTGTCTGGTGAATTTACAAGTGACCCCCTCCCCCCACACAGACACACATCCTCCGAGGGTGATTATGTAGATTATCCTTAACATATTGATATGTGCACAGAATATGATGCTTGTTTGGTTTCTAGTCTATGGATTTCATCTTGTTACTCCTGTATCATTCCACGTGAAATATAAATTCATAAAATATCATTATATGAAACAGATACTACATGTATTGAAGTGTGTCTGAGTGTCTGAATCAGTCTGAAATGCTATTTCTGTTTGGTTCTTGCTTTCTTGTGCAATTCTTTGATGCCAGAGTCAAAATGCTTGTCTGTCTGTCTGTCTGTCTGTCAAGGCATGTGATTGGTCCTCTATGTACTTGTTCTTGCATATGATGTCTCTGTATGTTCAAGATTTACTTTTTCATGGTTACATGATAGCATACATTTCAAGTTCGGATGATACTTAGTTCGGCTGGCAATAATTTATAGGTGCCATGGAGAAAGGAGGTGTTGGTGCTCTGGAGCTTGTTGCTATGGATATGAAAGCAAGGTATTTACTTTGTGCTATTGTTGGTATTAAGATGTCCTATATAGATTGTCACATTTGAAATTTAAAACGTAATTTTTAGGGGGATGTATATTTGTCGCACATTGAGCTACAAAGGTGCTGAATTTGAAGTTGTTGAAGTTCCGCTTGAGCCCAATATGATGGTAACGTAGACCTTATTGCTTTCTGGAAATTAAAATTTGAGCTGCTGAGTTTGACTCAGTTTTTTCTAAATTTAACTTAATGTTGCCATGCTATTCAAATTGATAATATGAAGTAAGTTGAATGAATTGCTATGTTTTTGCGTAATTGGTGATGGTCACACACAACATTGGACTTGTAAATGTGCAATTAATAACATAGTTATGAATGTTTATTTTGAAACGGCAAACTATTACGAAGTACAAACTATCAAGTAAATATAAATGTACACCTAAACCTGCTCCTCCCAAGGCTCGAACCACAAACCTCCTACAACTCCTCTCCTCTACCTGTAAATCTGACAAAGTTATGAAATTATGATTTGGGCAAGAAAGTAAAAAAGGTGTAGACTTGTTGATGTTTGTAAATAAATCTTGAAATTAAGATGTACAGTAGTATTTAATTAAAAACAAGTAAATAATAAAATAAATGATACAGTTTGCATTTGCTCGCTGTCACTGGTGCTTTTTATCTGTGGTTCCTGGACTCGGCGAAATTGGCGCTGTATTGGTGTTGACAGGCATAACGCCTATATCGGTGCGGAATCCGGCGGAGATTTCCCCTTTCCCTCCGCCGAGTTTGAAGTAACATAAGTCACCATATTAACTATTTAATTTGAATAAGGAAGAGACCGAAGAAGAGAAGAAAAGTGAAGAAGAGAAAGTGATACGGCTGAAGTGAAGGGAAGGCATCATATTTAGTTATTACTATTAAGGGTATTGAGATTTTGGGCTTAAGGGTGAAATTGGTCTTCTTTATGTTGTGCTTTTTTTTAACTAGGCTGGTATAGTATACTTACGTTTAGTTTCTACAGTTAATTAGCATTCTTTATATTAATGAATTAATAACAAGTCAACAAGAACAACAACAATAATAATAACAATAATAATAATAATAATAATAATAATAATAATAATAATACTAATACTAATACTAATAATAAAAATAATAATAATAAAAAAAAATAATAATAATAAAATACACCTATAATATATATACACAGCCGTACCTAAGTGCCTGTGTCTGAACTTTGGTACGTATCCCCGTGTCCTAACTTTGATAAATATAAACACCTGAATCCTGAAACGTAAATATGTACCGGTACCCGAGTCCAGGTAGCATAGCTTTTGATATCCAAAATGAACATTATGTCTTTGTTCAATTTTTTTTGGGATACACCATGTTGAATAAAATGCTGAAATTGATTTATCTCTTACCAACTGAGCTGCTTCGTTGTCTCTTTGCAATATACTGTATAAAGGCTTCTGCACTAATGTGGCCCATGGAAGCATTTTGACCAACTTAGTGTGGTGTAAACACGTGGTGTGATCTGCTTTTTTCTTGTGTAGAGAAAAATTGGCTCTTTTGTTCTATGTAGATTTTTGTGAGGCCGTTTCATTTCTTATGCTTTATGTTCTTAGGATATGTATGTAAAAGCAGCAGAATTTTGGGTAGATTTGAGAAAGGAACTGATTTCAGCTAGCCATATTCTCCGTGAAGAGAAGCCTAATCCAAGTCAATTATGGAGATTGTACTGGGCGAGTCATCAGGTCTGTGTTCTAAATTATAGATTAACATTATTTCATTGACTGTGTTCTCTGTTGACTTATTGTTACATTTTTTACTTTTTGCTTATCTGCAGCGGTTCTTTAGATACATGTGCATGTCAGCTAAAGTTCCCGCAGCTGTCAGACTTTCAAAGCAAGCACTGGTGGACGGTAAGTGTGTGGTCATAGGTCTACAGAGTACTGGAGAGGCTCGAACTGAGGAAGCTGTTACAAAATATGTGAGTCATTTGTTTGTTTTTTTTTCTTTCTCCAGTTTACTGTCTGTCTAATACTACATTTCATGTATGTCTTCTGATTTGGTCATTTATTTAACTCTACGAATTTTATCTCGGGATAATACATTTTCCTGCTCTAGACGTCATAAGACATGTTGGATAGCTTCTGAACTTTCCCTATTATTGAATTAGGGTCTGGACCTTGATGATTTCATATCTGGGCCTCGTGAATTATTGCTGAAACTCGTTGAAGAAAATTATCCTCTTCCCGATAAACCTGATCCTCCCAATGGTATCTTCACTTTTTCATGCAAGTTTATTTCTACTGCTATATTGTACAGACGAAGTTTTAAGTTATTTTGCTTTCTTGTTTTTTTTCTTCTTTCTTTTGGTCAGAGGATGTAATAGAGCTACCGAGAAAGCGACACTCAACAACAGCAGATTTCTCAGCCATGGGGAGAGTAAGGAAAGCTGCTAAATGGGAGGAGGAGGAAAGCGAGGAGGAAAGTGAATGGGAGTCTGGAAGTAATTACAATGTCTTTGTTAGGAAGCTTTTCGTGAATAATTATGCATTCGCTTTCTAGGATGTTCTTATCAATGATTCCATCGAATACATAAAGCAGCTTGCAGAGCAAAAATTAAGAGAAAAATAGCAATCACCTTATTCAAGTCTGTGGTGTGGGCATGATATATGATATTTACGTATAATACCTTATCCAATCAAATACCAGTCCCCATTTTCCCTTGTGCTCTGGTTGCTTTTCTAGTTATTTAGATCTATACATGCTTCAACTTTAGCCCACTCTGCAGATTTTCAATTTATATCCATTGTGAATCTATGAAACTTATCAAGAACATAAGTTCTTGCTTCAAATACTTACCATTCAAAATGCATTTATTGTGCTAAAAGATAGGAGGTGTATGAATGAAAGGTCAGCTAATCGACCAATATTCTGGTCTTATCTTTTGTTGGTAGGTCAGTATTAGAATCCAACTTCCATATATATTGATAATTGTATATGAAAGTTGCACGTGATATCATTTTAGGCCTGTAATTGTTCCTTGTTGTTTCCTGCTCTTATCTTCTGTTGTTTTTTCTGGTCTATTTGTCAGCTGACACTGAGCCAGAAACTGAATCAGATGATGAGTTTCAGATCTGCCACATTTGCAATTTAGAGGGGGTATGCTTCTTTCCATTTTTTGGGGCTATGACTTGATTCTTGCATCTTATAATTATATGCCTAGTCCATTTATTTGCCTTCTCATTGTGTAGGAAAGAAAGAAATTGCTTCAATGTTCTGCCTGTGTCCATCTTTATCACCCATCATGTGTAGTTCCACCAGTTGTAGAAGTTATAGTTGGTGACTGGTCTTGCCCTTCGTGCAAGTTAAAGACAGAAGCATACCTTCTAGAAAGACAAGCCTACTATGAAGCTGTTATGGAGAGGTATTCTCTGCTTGAATATGACTGTTTGCACTGCTCCTGTTGGAATGTCTTATTTTATTCAATTTGATTTGATGGCATTTTTGTATAACTAAGTGATTGATTAAATATTATTAGGTATAATGTTGCCTTTAATCGCAAGACAAAGGTTCTAGAAATTATACGCTCGTTAGAACTTCCTAGCAATCCATTGGATGATATCATTGATCAGGTATCATTCTGTTTCATCTTCATGAAGAGCAGTGCATAATTAATCTTGTTACTTTCTTCTTTTGACATTCTGTTGTTGTGCAGCTTGGAGGCCCTGATAAGGTAGCTGAAATGACTGGGCGACGTGGCATGCTAGTCAGGGCTTCTGGAGGAAAAGGTGTCACTTATCAAGCACGGAACACGTACGTCTGGACATGAATTTTGTGTCATTGCTTTTAGTTGCCTTAGCGATTCCTGATGCTATATGCTCTGTGCTATAGGAAGGATGTAACCATGGAAATGGTTAATATGCATGAAAAGAAGCTGTTTATGGATGGCCAAAAGTTGGTTGCTATAATTTCCGAGGCTGGATCTGCTGGTGTTTCTTTGCAAGCAGATAGAAGAGCAGCAAATCAGGTACCGATTTTATCCTTCCACCTCATTTGGTGTGGCTGCCTCTGTATATAGAACTCGGCAACTTTTCAAGATTATATACTAAGTTGGCCTTTACTTCTCCAACAGAAAAGAAGAGTTCATTTAACTCTAGAATTACCTTGGAGCGCAGACCGTGCAATTCAACAGTTTGGAAGAACCCACAGATCAAATCAAGCTTCTGCACCTGAGTATAGGTAAACATGATTATTAGACCTGGAAAATCTGTATATGTGTTCTAAAAACAAGATATTGAAATGCTGGAATACATGAGAATACAATTACTCTTGAAGTGCACGAGTTTTGACTTTTGCGCAAAGCAAGTAAAATAATCTGGACATGCATGAGTTTTGAGTAAAGCAAGTAAAATAAATTGAACATGAATGAGTTTTGAGTAAAGCAAGTAGTATGTCTATTACATCCAGGATTCTCTATTACTTAAGTATTAACAAATCTTATGTATATCCAATTATATCTGTTTGAGCTGTCATATTCATATCTACATAATGAGTTTGTTTGTTAAATTTTCTGTAAAAGTGAGGTCTTATTTATTTGCTGGTTATGGAGTAATTTAATACTATCGTGACTTCATAGGCTACTGTTCACAACTCTCGGTGGTGAACGACGGTTTGCATCAATTGTTGCCAAGCGGCTCGAGTCTCTTGGAGCATTAACGCAAGGAGACCGCAGGTATATACACCAATTGGGTTATTTATTTATTCTTTTGTGTGCCGTGTGTCTGAATTTCATTACCGTATAAATCTATGTGAGGATTAAAACACCATCGAGTGCTTTTCAGGGCGGGACCATCTCTCAGTGCTTATAACTATGATAGCGCGAACGGAAAGAAGGCTCTAGTGAGCCTGTATAAAGGACTCACAGGACAGGTTTTGATCTATGACATATTTCCGTAGTACATCAAACTTTCTGTTAATTCTAAGTTCAGTAAGTCATTATTTATTTTTCTCAGGAGCCTTTGCCAATTCTTCCACCGGGATGTTCCTCCGAGGATCCTAATACAGTGCAAGACTTTATTCTGGAGGGTCATTCTGCTCTTGTCTCTGTTGGAATAGTCAGGGATATGGATCATGGTAATAGCTTACTGATCTCAGATTTAGCAGCAAATTTGGCTCTGTTCTTGCTCATGTGTCCTTCATGTCTTCCATTCTCTCATTCTTTTTATGTTTTATTATTATTTTTCTGGTCCGAATTGTGTGCCTCTTTTGTTGTCTTCACTTCATTTTGCTGAAGGTGAATTTTTATGTGTTCTTTAGTGCCTATAGGTATACCTCATTGTTTTTTGTTATCATATGATGTTACCACATTTATGAGCCTAAAAGATATTAATAAGTAAGTGGTTTATACTGATTCCTCAATACTTGTGCATGGATTTGTATGAAAATTTATCATTAATTTTCCTTATAGGTAATGGTAACGGGAAGGAATCAGGAAAGATATCTGGCCGCATAGTTGACTCAGACATGCATGATGTTGGGCGTTTTCTGAACCGGCTTTTAGGGCTAGCCCCTGACATTCAAAATAGGTTTGCATCCATACTCATTTTCAGGGTTATTCTCGTGCATGCGTGATTAATACTAAATGCTGATGTTGTTTCAGGTTGTTCGAGTACTTTGTTTGCATCCTTGATCTTCTTATCCAGAAGGCACGGGCTGACGGAAATATAGACTCCGGGATTGTTGATATAAGAGCAAATACTATCGAGCTGCAGGGACAACCGAAGGTTATAGACTACCTCGTCCTTTGTTGGTTTTGTGTACACTCTAGATATTAACACGTGTTTCTGCAGACTGTTCATGTTGACAGTATGTCTGGGGCATCAACTGTGTTGTTCACTTTCACGTTGGATCGAGGAATGACATGGGAGGTACTTTCTCTTTGCAGTTATAAGTTACTTGGTGATGAAATGTATTCAGTGAATGAAACTTAATTCTGATTAAATGTAGCTTTCACTAATATATTTAATTCTGTGTAGTCTGCTTCCAAAATGCTTGAGGAAAAACAAAAAGACGAGTCTTGTTCAAGTAACAATGGATTTTATGAATCCAGGAGAGAATGGATGGGAAAGCGGCATTTCATGCTGGCACTTGAAGCGTATGGACTTTATATCTTACTGCAATAAGTTCAAATATACGATTATGACATGCAATGCTTGTTTAGGAGGTGGAATGGTTTGGCTGTTATATATTGTACTTTTAGTAAACATGAAGTTCTTCTGGTGAATGTTCTGGCTGATGTGTAGTTCTTTTACTTGTAAAGATGTACTATTCATTTAGAAATTCTCAGAAATATTAAGATGAATTCCTTTTTGACTAATTAGAAAATATGGCAGGCAGAGTCAGGCGTTTGTGATTATTTACAATATATATATGTTTTACAAAACTTAAAACATGCCCATTTTACTTATAGCGTTGACAGTGATCTATGCAAATCTATGTTTTATCACGAGCACTAATTTTTAATATTAAAGACGCAACAAAGATTGTAAAGTTACATTAACAATATAGCCAGATGTTTGCAGGTGGCTTTTTTAGTGTATTTCACATGCGCACGTGTTTTTGGTTGTTGTCATTAACCTTATTTTGTCAGGCATAGTAAACACTATACTTGGTGCTCATTTATACGCTTTTGCCATTATATGTTTCTCTGGTATAAATTATTTCCAAATGTTATTTACTTACTAATGCAGATGTAATCTACTTTGACATGTATATATTTAACTGTTGCTCTTGCAGTTTCACTTCTGGAATGTACAAAATATATCGCCCAAACCTTGGGGAGTCCATCAGGTGCATAACAAATACATGACCATAGTTCTTTGTAGTGATTTTTTCTCTCTTTTCTGTAATGCTTCTTGAGGTGTTGAATGATCTCACTTACTATCTCCAGAGAGATGTCTTTAGCTGAGCTGAAAGACAAATACAGAAAAGTTTCAGGCTCAGAGAAGGCTCGCCGCGGCTGGGAGAATGAGTATGAAGGATCATCTAATCACGTAATATCTTTATACCAAATCTAGATACGATTACAATTTGTTACTTCATTTATTTTTCTTATAAGCTAAATACTACTACTTAATAATTCAAACCTAAGAAGCTAAACCAATTGGAAAAAATGAACCAAAGCTAATCCAATTGTAGCTACTAATCATGAGCGTCTATCACCTTGTAAACAAGCAGATGACATGTAGCTTCATCTCTGAAACTCGTTTGGTGATTAATATTTCATGAAAGTAAACAAGAAGATAAGATAAGTCCTTCCGTTTTCACAGTCCTCGTCTCAAACATAGTGTTCAGGAAGGGCTTGATTGAATGCTGAACGCCAAAACTCAAAATAAGTTCTTCGAAGAGTAGTTGAATGTCCTATGGGGGTCGAGGTACCTCTTTTTCATACAAATTGGAAAAGTTTTTTTTTTTTACTATAGTAACTTTTGCATCAAATTGAGTCAATCTGTCCTAATTATGAATTTTACTAATATAATACAAGCTCATGAATGAATGGAGTCAATCTGTCTCCTAAGCCTGCTCATTTGTTGTAGGCATGTTTACTTGTGAAGAGAACGAAAAAATTTCATGCATGGCACATCTTTGGCTACCGTGAATTTCTTATGTTCATTATGTCCTCCTCTAGAAATACACGATGCATGATACATCTGATAATCTCAATTTCGCACTCTCCGTGACACCCTTTTTGGTTGATACCTATATATATTTTTAGATTTTTTTTCTCTATGGTATCCACTTTGTTGACTAATCCAGCTTAGCACTGTCAGTCAGACCCTTTTAATTTTAAGGGGATGGGTCTCCTATTGGCTGTTTTTTACATCCAAAAATCTCGAAGTCGAGAACTTGCTTAAGTGAACTCAAGTCTTACCACTTGAGCCAACAACCGTTTCAATAATATAATAAACATTAGTTTCAGTTAATTTCTAATGTAAAAAGGCAAAGCTGTGTTAGGAGGGAGTGATATCAAACTTTCCCGTGAACATTGTCTGAATTCAGCGGTAGTAGGCTTTTAATGTTCATCGGACTTAAAGAATCTTTTTTCAATGGATGTGCATATTTTACTGGGATATAGCTGTTTAAAATGGTTCCCTGCCCTTGCAGTGCATGCATGGTCCCAAATGTAAGCAGGCAGGCATCTGTTCTGTTGGCAGAAGGCTGCAGGAAGTTAATGTGTTAGGCGGCCTTATCCTTCCAGTTTGGGGAGCAGTTGCAAAAGCACTTTCCAAGCAGGTAACTGAAGCAATTATGCTGTTGTATGACATTTTGGTAATTCTGACATGTTAATAGAAAACTATTCAATAGTGGCTTCATGAAACTGTAATTAACTGAGATCACGGGTACTAGAGTGTACACAGGCAGTGTTTTCACAAAATTCCATCTGTCCTGCTGTGGCAAGTGATCCTAATCTAAACCATAGCTAGATTGGTAGGTTTTTACATGGAACAAAGTGAACATGTTATAAAATCGTCAAAACTGGAAAAGCTAGGTGTAAAGACAAAACTAAGCCATCCTTGAGCTAATGACAGTCATAGGATAGGCTTCGAGTGTAAATAGATTGACAATTTCATAAATTCAGTTATATAATTGATGGAAGTGAAGAACTGGATGTTCATTACCACTAACATACACATCCAATATACTCCAATCCCCAAATAAAACAAAATTATATTTGAAAAATTAGAAATTCATGCATTCACCTATGAATATAATTTACATGGAATTATGAAAGAGCATAAGATAATTTCAAATTTAAACTGGTCTTTCTCTCTCATATTAAGTTCAAACGAGGCATTGGAGTCTTTCTCTTTGGGTACTAACGACATTGTCTTTCCATTACTACTTGATTCTGATACCATCAAAACTTTGGTTTTGTAACAAAATTAATTTAATCTTTGTAAATTGATGTATTGAATTATATGGCCACTTTGCCTGCTTGATCTAACACTTCAAAATTCTTATTAATGTCTGAAACTTCTTTTTAGGTTCGTCTAAGTCATAGGCGGATTCGGGTTGTACGAATAGAGACCACCACTGTAGATAATCAACGAATTGTTGGACTGCTTATCCCAAATTCTGCAGTTGAACCTGTACTTCAAGGTACTACTGTCCGTGATTATGCATTTACTCAGTATAGCTTGTTATGCTTCTGATTGTTTGGGCGGCGTGTTTTCAATTTGTATAATCCATCCGGTATTTTGAGTTGGGACGTAACCATGTTCTTGAGATTCACATGCTCTCTACCATATAGAATTCTGTAGGATTTTTTTTAAAAGACTCGTTTGAGAATGGTGCAAAATTCTCCTCGACTGTTTATTATAATTTAGACATGCTTTCATTTTGCGGTGTCCACCTCAGGGCAGGTCTTTTCTTTACACGCCCTTGATAACATGATCTGTTAGCTACTCAGTAAGAATTTTTACTGGTACTTGCATGCTAAATAGTGTCTTTGCCAGAGTTGTGTGTTTGGTGTCTACGTCATGCCATTGTTTTTTCTCAAGCAACACGTGAAAATTGATCCGTGTATGTTCTTCTTTCAGATCTGACTTGGGTACAGGATGTTGATGAATAATGAGAAAAGTGACACATTTTCCATTTTTGTAAAGAATGGGTCTCAGCAACTCCTTTTTTGCTCGTTGCTAAGTTGCTGCAATGTCGACCGCTTTTGTGTTGCACCAGCCAAGCCATCTATGGGCGCAGTCCTAATTATGGCGTCAGTTTTCAACATGGTCTGGTGATTATCATTGACATTTGCAGCCGTGTTCATATATTACATCTTATTAGTATTATTTAGGCCCATTTCACGCCCCACAAGCGTTCCTCTATTCTTTTGTATATCGTTTGCATTATATATTAATTATAGTGCTAGGCATGTATAATCACATTGCTTTTGTTCAGTGTCAATGGCTAAAGGAAACAATTTTTTTGGTGCATCTAGAAATGAAATATAGAATCGGTTCCCTTTTGTCATTTGTAAATGCTTGTTCATTTCCTTTTCCTTTGATCATTTTTATGATCAGTTGCAAAATGGCTGCAGTAAAAAGTCAGCTGTAATTGTGAATTGATCTTGATTTGGTTCGGCTACTTGATTCTGTGCAATGAAATAGATAGTTCCAATTTTGAGGTTCTGCTGTACGTTTCGGTTCATTTTTCGTTTGAATAAAGGATGATTTCATGAAGGAACCAGTGGAACCCAAAAAAGACTCCAATATCCAGAAGTGTCTGCATCTAGAATACGGGCATGCACATATAAGGCACACCCCCGAGCACTAAAGTGATTAGATCTGGAGTAATATATTTCGACTGTAAATTTTCCTGATTCTCCATCATACGCACAGGTTGCAAAACTGATAAGTGGACAGATATAGTTACTATTGCAAAACTTATTTCCTTACCAAATGTAACAGAAATAAGCTTAAAGAAATCAACATTGTTTTTTTTTTTTGAGATATACAGTTACAATCGACAAATTTTTAATTAATAACTAATTAAATATTCGATAAACCTCAATATAGAGGGAATAATCACTCATTTCGGGAATATACTCACTCATGGTGGGGATCGAACCCGTGACCTCTTCGATCCGGGGTATCTCGGGTATAAACACTTTGACAATCAACATTGTTCTTGATAACTGGATTATAAGAAAGGTTTGGAATTTGAATGAAGACTCCATAAAACTTTAGAGAACTTCTATCAAAGGAAATGAATTAAGATGTGAATTATAAGTGTGTACTCGCGAAATTCTCCAAGACAGCTTCGTGTTTTTTCAGCAATGAAATTGTACAATGGTTACACCACACAGAATTCAAATCAGCACAAGCACACACAATGACACAAACACAAAAACAACAACAAGGCACTTCCAGAAAACTGGATTCATCCAGCAGAACCTCTCAACACCAAGAACCAGAAACCAGAAAATGCCGTCACATTAGCAAACAAAAGGACCATCAACATGATAATCGCTGCAGTAAAGTCCCGGACGCTGACTGAAACCCTGTTTCTTTAACATCTGTCTCGCCCTCATCACCATATCCTTATTACTAACTGTACCATCTGATTCAGCAATGATAATCTGAATCGCATTACTCAAGGCACCATAAGCCTCTCCATTAGCCGGTTTAGCATCAGCAGATGTCTGGTCAGTCTGGCAGCCGCTAATAAGAATACTTCTATCCGGTAATTCTTCCGTGTTTGACCCTGCATAAACCTCCTCTGTGCTTCCAACATGTGTTTGCATTGCCGGTTTAGCATAGTCAGCGTCATTTTCTTCGAGCTTATGTTGTAAAAACTGTTGAGCTAAGTTTCCAACCAAGCCCATAAGACCGCCACTTCCACCTCCGCCATTGCTTTGTAGTTTGTTTAAAATGACTTTCATGAACTTTTTAACTTTGGGGCTTGCATCATCCCCAAATATGTCGAAAAGGGTTGGCCTCAACTTCCCCACATCAATATCATCTTTGCCGGTTTTCTGCTTAAGTATTTCAATTAGAGTTGACAGTGGCAAAGACTTGTTCTTCACGTAACCTTCACCTTGGTAGTCATCTATTTCTTGTTCATCTTCTTCGTCGTACTGCCTGTTGTGGCCTACTTTGAATTTGGAGGGAATGTGGATTCCACGTGATTCGATTGCGTCTTCCACATTTCTACGCAAAAAGTTCTTGAACCCAAATCCTGAGCTGGAACTTTGTTCCTTGTTCTGTTTTGTGCTCTCTCCAATCTGTTCCTTGGCCTTATTAATAAGACCCCCGCTGTGGCAGGAATCAGATACAATTGTGATCTGGCATCCTTCTGGCACTTTGTCAACCAATTCTCTAAAATCATCATCTGATCATTGCACAAATCAATCACCATCCATCAATAAACAATATATCTCGATTAGAAATTTATAGTTCATTCGATAGAGAATGGACGACAACTTTCTATTAGTCTACTATAATATGAGCATTCATAAGACTGATACATTCCATTATAACTTCACAAGTTCACCATACAATAGAATGAAGTACTCTTGTCAAAGTGTTAGTAAGGAATAACTTTTCCTAACATTTACAAGCACAACACCACCTCAGGTGTTTGACTCACTCACTCAATTTTCCTACACAATCAAGTGAATTTTCCTATACAGTTTTTGCTGGGACTTGCTCAAGAACTCTTTCAAGGACTAAAACCATCTAACATTTCATCCTTTTTCTGCTCTCAGGTAATCGAAACAAGGGCGCACTAAAATTTCCAAAATATCTTCAATACCATGACTCAAACAAAATTGAAAACTAAAAAACTGCTTGTAGTTTTCAGCATTTTGATTCTTAATTTCTTGTCATAATTTTAGAGAACCAATACAAGCAAGCAAGATTAACATACTTAGTTAGAGATTATCACCTACCTATCAGCTTCGAATTAAGCTCACAACTAACTTATCGTCTACCAGCTAGCTTATATTATCTCGTTTTCTTAAACACAGCCAAACTCAAAATACTCCGATAACAATTCGAAATGAGTAAAACTGGAAATTAATATGAACAGGAAAGGAGAGGGAGCGAACCAGTAATGAGATTCATATCAGTTGGAACAATGCACTCGTCATAACCAGTATCATCATCATCGCCAGTCTCCGCCGGCAGCCTAGTCCCATGACCACTGTAGTGAACGAATAGGTAATCACCTTCACTTGCCGAATGCACAAGATGATCGAGCGCCGATCGGATATTCCGCCCCGTAGGCTGCGTATAAGAGCTGTCTGTATCGATTAAGACTGTAATATCGTGGTCGGAGAATCCGTATCGTTCAATCAAGCATTTGTGCATCCGGCGAACGTCGTTGATGCAGCCTCTAAGCTCGGCCTTGGTACCTTGGTAATTGCAGCCGATCAATACAGCCTTTTTCGCCATTGGAGGTTTGATATTGTCAGATACGTTGTGGATAGTATTATTGTTGTTTTGGGTGAGAGGTTTTATGTAGTGAGAGTGAGAGGTAGATATGGCACCCAACCGAGGACAGGAGTTGTTGATGTAATCTCTGCAAAGGCTTTTTGTTGGGAAAGACGAAACCTATTCGTTTGACTGTAACATTATTCAATTCAAAATCAACTCGTCTTCTAGTTTATTGCTACTATTTTGATACTACTTAGTTGCTAAGAATGACCTCTCATCACAATTTTAGAACTTTCCAACCAAATTTATTTTAACTGAATTAAACAAAACTTGTCTAAATTGAAAATAACAAGCATCAATGAATATCACTCTTGAGTCTTTGACACTGTAAACTTTTTGGGAGAGTTTGATTGGGATTATTACATCTATCAATAACATCTAAATTATTTTGAGAATTTCGTTTATACAAAGTTTAAAGTAACGGACATATATGGAATATATGTGTTGGAGTATTGACCAATATGTCTTACCGAAAAGCAATTTGAACTTGATCATATCCTATATCCTAAATCGATTAATGATTAGTTATTTATATATATCAACTTCCGCATCTAAAAAAAAAACTTTACATACAATAATAATTTTAAAGGAAGAAAAAACAAAACAAGCTCGAGAGAAGCTGCTGATTTTACCCAACCACAACATGCTCGCAAGTAGGTAGACGACGGAATAAAATTCTTATTTACTATTTTATATTTTCAATAACCGTTCATGTTGCTCTACAAGGATCCATGCATCATCATAGACAATGTCAATAACACAAGGTCCTAACTGGTAACTACAGAGTATCACTCATCCAAATGAGTAAACTGTGAAGTAATGCAAGATTCTAGTTACAAATGAAACCATATCCAAATACACCACACCAATTATGCATCCCAACATGTTGCAAATGCATCAAGGAGAGATCATACCTCCAAATAGCTTCAGTAAAGACACTTTCCATCAGTAGTAATGCCAGATCTGGCCAATCTATCTTTACTTGCAATCCTTTTTTTGACAGCATGAGCATAGCACGAAAACAGTTCTACGTCTAGCTCTATAGCATAACATCAACTTTCTCCAATTAGCATCAGACTCCAGCCCTATCAGTTCCTTGTATGTCTCTCTAGTACTATATGCCCCAGTATCCTGAGCTTTCTGTCAAGCTGCTGTACCAGTGACAAAAGTTCTAAACTTAAACATACCCTTCAAGATCCATGAACAACCTGCCAGCACAAGAGAGTAACTTTGTACTCCAATGCTTAAGAACCTACTTCGATAACAGGAATATCTGAAGCCAATAGTTAGCAATGGCAGATAAGAAACTCGTACTTGAGTAACTACAACCTGCCAGCATAAGAGAGTAACTTAGTACTCCAATGCCGAATCCTACCAAAGTACTTAAATGGCAAGTCCCCCAAACCAAAAGCAGTAGCCTCTAGAATCAACTATTGAGTCTGATGATCAACCCCTCAAACTACACTTTACATTTGGTGGGACTAGCTAGTAGACCAATAGCTGCAGTGAGATCGGTGAACCGATCCATCAACATCTGAACAGAGCTAACGTCAACTCTAGTAAATTAAAACTAGCGTATGAACATCATCTGTAAAGTAGCAACCATAATCATACCTCAAAGAGAAACTGTATTTCTTGAGATGAATGCTGGAGCTAATTTGTCCGATTCAAAGTCCAAATTGAGCAGGGTATTTTCGATGATATTCATAAAAACAAACTGTTTACAATCAAGGATCCCTGCCCTTATTACTATGGTTGATCTCTCAAAATACACACTCATCAATAATAACATCTCTTCAGTCTTCACTCTGTTCTCTCCTTTTCACAGTTATGAAATAATCTGGTAATTGGAAAATTTTATGTACTACTTCACAAATAAGTATAAATCAATGGATTAGGTGAAAACTTACAAACCTGTGTAGCAGGCCATTTTGGACCAAACACTACTACTCAGTACTCACTACTAGTCTAGCTAAGTGCAAGAGGAGCTAGCAAAACCCAATCTCTTGTTCTTCAGATCAAATTCCCACAAATGATTCTGCTGCATAATGTTCCCAATCACAGATTCACCTGGCCAAGCACCAGCCACAATCCCAATGCATTTCACTCCCACATCTGCATCTATCAGATAACTCTTAACAGGTGGGTCGAATCTTGCTCCATTTGCGAAATGAAACACAAGTCTTGGCATCAACGCCTCATTGAATCCTGTCGAATTGAAACAGTATTCGAGCGGTCCTATATCCAAATCCAGCTTCGTAAAATTTGACAATGAACGCTGCAATGCAGCCATGACATGCCTATACGCTGGTTGAGCTAGGGACGTCAGGCTCGTCCCTGAGTCAAGTATCACCCCTCCTACACCGTTCACGTCCCATACTTGGTTAGGAATTCTCAGAATTTCATCGCCTACGGTTATGCCTTTCATGTTTACCGCGTAAAATGGGATGATCGCATCTAGGACTAACTCTGTGTATCGCATTTTGCTTAAACTTGAGGCTGTTTCGTTGTGTGACCCGAACATGAGATAACTTGAAACATTCTTGGGGCTCAAGTGATCAACTAGGCAATATGAGAACTTGCCTCCAAACTTGTTCGCGGCTTTTACTGCGAAAGAAAAGTTGCTGTAGGCTAGTCCCATTACACCATCTGCGGCTTGGAAACTCTGGCCACGGGTGGAGTTAGTGCAACCAATTAGCACGTCGTGGAGCTTCGTCTTCCTCCTGTTTGTCAGGCTAAATGTTACTGTCTCCTTCGCGAATACTCCTAGTGCAGCTGATCTATCCGCATAACTGATCAATTGCAACAACATATGACAATTAATCAAACATGTTGTTTCTTATTCCACTTATATAATTACACAGTATTGGTCAACTATTTGTACCAGAATGGATTAAAAAGCACATGTACCTGTAATCATAGGCACATGGACTCCTTGGTGAAGGACATGTTACAAGTGAGAAAAGACTGGCAAGATCAACCTTGCACATTCTTGAAGAACATGGCACTGTCCTGAACGATGAAGAGCGATAAGGGGCAAAAATCCGGTTCTTATTCGAATTCCTCCTGCATTTATAACTACGGCACCTGTAGTTGCAATTCACCCAAGTCAAATCACTCCCTGTATCTGCAATTAGTGCAAATTTTTGTGCAGGCGATCCAACCTTCAGCTGCACAAAGTATTGGGCTATACCGGAATCTGCTGCTGACCGTATCGGCATTTCGCCTGATACCTTGTCATCTTTAGCCTTCCTGCCACGCTGTTCAGACACAAATTAATCACCAGTCATAACTCATAATTATCTGGATAAGTTTTTAAATATAGTAATTAGTTAGAGTAAAAAGTTTTAGTACTATACTTGGTAAGTGCACAACACCAAAAGAACAAAGAGAAGAGATTATTTATGTAACAGAAAACAACTAGAACCGAACATCTTGGCACTAGTAGGCAATTATTGCCAACTGCCAAGAACAAGTCTTGTTAAAAGTTGAGGAACTAGAAGAGGCTCATTAGTGTTACCTTATGATGAGATATAGCACTTAGACGAGCAGCGTCACCATGAGCTGAATGCCTGAGGCGGTCGAGTTGAGTCCTGTTAAGAGGGTATTTGGGATGATGATGGTGGTGAATCAACTTGAACTTGGGGCCAGTCGAATGTTGACGACCTTGCGAAAAGGTAGCCAAGCTAGATATAGCTATAAACAGAGAGATGAGTAAGAAGAACAATGTTTGCTGATTGGAGGTTAACATGATGTTAGAAGTGTTGGAATGGATTTTGAACTAATAAGTATAGAAGTGTGAAAGATTGAATGACATGAATGAGTAAAGAGCAAGGGAGAAACTTGAGAAAGGTGGCAAAATTGGCAAAGAGTAGAAGCAAAGAGTTTGGAAAAATGGTCCACTATGCAAGTTTGTTATGGAGGAGATATACTATAGTCTCTATATATATATGGTTCAATTCTGAAGGGTGGAGATGTGGGGTCCATTCAGAATACATTTTCAATGTGCATTTTCAGATTGACCTTGGTACATGTATTAATATATTAATATAATAATTACGGTGTATTTTTGTTAATTAACTAGGACTAATTACACTTTGTCATGTTAATTAGATAGAATTAATTTAATTGCTCAGACAACCTTCAATTTCAAGGTTGTAGAAAATGAACACCTAAGGCTATCTCCAGCAGTTCAACCTCAATTTGGGGCTCAACTCTGCCACGTCAGCATTTCACTAAATCTCAGCCTCTACTCAGCCTCAATAAAAAAATGTGCTCCAGCAGTTCAGCCTCATATTTATATTTTTTTCTCATTTCTTTTTAAATGTCACTTTTTTACAATAAATTAATAAAATTTAAAATATAAGTGGAAATCAAAACTCAAAAAATAAAAAGATCAAATTTTACATTATATTTTCAGTTGTTAACTCTCAAATATTTTACAATACATGCTAAGGCTTTTAACATTAAATCTCAGCCTTTATTTTCAGGTTTTATTCTAAACTTTATTCTTCATTTTTATTTTAAATGCTATTAATTTAATGGTAATAATATAAGAAATTAATTATTTATCTTTTAACTTCATTTTATTTTTAATGTTATTAATGGTATAAGTCATAAATCAATATAAAATTATATAATAAAACCAAAAACTGAAGGAATATGAAACATTTGCAGAATTGAAATTAAACCAAATAAATGTCCTCAAAAAAAAAAAATTAAACCAAATAAAAAGGAAAATGAAAATTTTGCAGAAAATACAAAATGTTTCGGGAGTATAAGAGATCAATCCTGGGTCACTTATGTCACATTCTCACCGCTAAACCATATCAACCAATTGATATTTGCTTGTCTTCTTAACAAACGAAATATATGTTCAATTTATTAAATAGCAAAAAAAAAAAAAAAAAAAAGGAGTAAAGAGGTGAGGCGCGCCTCAAATCTTGAGGCTCGCCTCACCACTCAGCTCCTACTCAGCTGCTGCTGGAGCAGCTGAGTGGGGCTGAGCCCCTTCATCTCCAGCAGCTGAGGCGCTGCTGGAGACAGCCTAAAAGATAATGGCTTTTAGCTTAACCTAAGGACTATCCCGGTAGATGAAAAAGGAATTACAAAATAAAATCGTGCAACTTAATGTACTATTCTGAATAATTATTCGACAATTGTTCGAATATTATTGTAGGAATAAATGCACCATTATGTTTTGGAATTGGCGCCAATGGAGTCGTGTTTTAGTTTTGGTTAAAAATGAAAGAAGTAAAAGTTTTTGTGGTGATTAGACTAACTACAGATCTCCCAACCGAATTTAAGTGGTTTATACTAAATATAGCCAAGTGTTCAACTGAAATAATTACTGGCAAAAGATTAATTTGGAAGAAGCAAACCTTAATTAATTATGTCAACAATTTATAAACTATTAATAGTGCTAAGGATCTGTTCTTTTCAGCTGCTGAGGATTTCGAAACTGAACTGAACTGAACTGAACTTAATGGATCTGAAGTGAAGTACAAATTTGAACTAACCAAATCTGAATGGATCTGAACTGAACTGAATGGATCAGAGCCTAACAACTTAAACGAAATATTTAACCATTAACCGACAATAATGACTTAATACTTGAACAATTACATTATGGAAATGATATTTTCGAAATAATCTTTTATAACTTACAGCAAGTTTCACCAGTCCATATCATGAAAGTCGGAGCATACGTCCATGGACGATCAGTTATCTTTTGTTGCCATTTTCTAAGACATGGACTAAATTTCTTAAAATTAGAACCTTTAGTAGTTCTACGGTACTATGGTAATGTTTGTCATTGCTTAAAAAAAAACACTTCCCTGCTTCTGGAAAAAGAAAAGCAGAAATGTAGTGTTTTATTTCACAACTTTTGCTTTTGCTTCTCTAAAAAAAAGCAGGTAACCGCTGCTTTTTAGGATTAGCCCAAGACTTGATTCTTCTTGCTTAAAGCACTTCAGACTGTTTTTTTCTTAATTAGCAAACACCTACAACTTTTTATCAAAAGCAATTTTATACTACTTTGAGCAAAAGCAAGTTAAAAGCAATTCTGAAAAGCAATGACAAATACTCACTATGTCACATTGATTTATATACCTTTCTTTTAAACGGTAAGGAGTAATTTGAACACAAACCTATGTCCTGCACCTTGGGCCTTGTTCCGCCCCTCGTTATTTTTTGACCATCTGAGTATCCGCAACTTGCATCTCATTTCGGAGGATCGTTTGCGTTCCGCTGTAACATATACTGGCTTATAGAGTACTAAAATGAAAGAGGGTAAGAAAAATGTTAGTGTATGTAATTGTGCAAACTCCATAGATAAGGAATCAGTCATGTCAATGCATAATATGAAACTAAATGGTGTTAAATGTTAATGAATCATGGAATTCATGAAAGTCAAAGAAAAGAGAATAGAATTAATTAATGCATATTTTGAGGGGTTTCTCTTTAATTAATCCATGCCTTATGGTGGTCTGTCGGGACGCTTTCATGTATCATCTACCGTACAATACAGTAGTACTACTCTGTCCGTCTTGAATTTCCACATGAACTTATCATTTCAGGATCGAATTTTACCACTTTCATATAGAACAATAATGCCTTCTTTCTTTGATAGGAAGTTAGGCTTATATCAGATCGTCTAGACCTGTTTGATCTCAATGTGATTTGATTTCCAGACTTATGGCATCCTTACAATCCTATTCCTAGCTTGTTCTCGCTTTTACACAATCTGTCACCGCTCAAAGAATTTAAGCTCAGGGCGGAGCCTGGAATAAGTTTCCAACGAGATGGGGCCAAGATGCTTATATAATATTTTTTAAAGGGGTAACCGCCTCTGCCACCTGATGTCCTGAATGTTAATTACAAAATATCAGAACTTTCTTAATTTGTTTAGGTCAGTAAAATTCCTTGTATTCGAGTCATTATCTTTATTTGATAGAATTGGTAGTTAGATATTCTCCAGAAAAATAGTTTCGATTAAATTGAAGTAAATGCAGGTTAAATAAGATAATATAACTAATAACCGTCCATATAGTATACGCGTCAAGATAGAAGTAACGACATAAACAACATAATAAAATTAAGCACCATCACACAGCTAAGCTAATGGATGTCACATACATACACTAAAGCTGATTAGGCTAAAGTATTCACGTAAGCAGTTTCACGGGCATATTATTAGGTAATTAACAGATTAAAAATGAACGTAAAATCTCGCCACCTGGCTCCTCCTATATAGCAGCATCAACAACTTCAGTTTCTCCGGAATTTAAAATTTTGATACATATCAATCAAAATGATATCGAATAAACACTTAAACAGACATTTTGGTCAAATATATTAGCAGTAGTAATCTTTCAAGTTCAAGTTTCCCTTCTTTTAAACAATCCCCTACGCTACATGATTCAATTATAATATCCAAGAATTAATATAAATAGATAGATTCTGAACATTTTTATATATTTTGCACTTAGCTGTATTGAAGGTAATTTTAACAATTATTTGGTTTATCTTAAATTCGGTTCTCATGTGCATGAAATAATGTTTTCCGTAATGATCACATTCCCATGAGTGTTATATATAGAGTACAATATAAAAGTCCTAATCATATACAAACTAGGCTATAAATCATAATCTAACTATAATATAAATTCTAATCTAACTAGATCTCTAGTGTACAATCCTAATCTAACTAGATCTCTAGTATATATCTAATACTCCCCCGCAGTCATAGCGGGAGGTAAGTGGACGCTGAGAATGTGCCGAAAATTGGTAGACAACACTTGAGGCGGGCCTTTGGTGAAGACATCTGCTATCTGATAACGGGTCAGAACATGAAGAACACGTACCTAGTCCAGCAGCTTGTAAGAGAGAGGCATGCTGGTGGATTGGGTTAGCAGTGTGAAAGGTAGATGAGCCTTTTCCGGACAGATTCAGTTGTGTCGGCAACGACGAGGATGAGGGAGAGGAAATCTGGA
>JAYMSL010000225.1:0-29796 GCA_036897195.1 Plantago coronopus
TTTTGTTTTTTCATTCTTTCTCTCTTATTTTGTGTTTTCTGTTTCTATATTATAAAATTTTTCTGCTTTCTTCTTGACTCTGTTCCTCTTTTTTCTTGTCGTGTTCTTTTTCAATCCTTTTTCTTGGTTTCTCTTTTTGTATTCTTTTTTCACTACCACTATATATACTATATAAAACTTTTAATTTTCTTATTAAATAAGGGAAACCTTGTATTAACCTATCTATGCGACTCTTTGGTCGGAGACAAAGAAGCTACACTTGTAGCTTTAATTCGACAGGGTCTTCCTTATATCAATTCTAACAACAAAAATAAAATACGAATTTCATCTCGAGAAAGTTTGCGGAAGTGCACTTTCAAATAATTTTCTTCCCTGTTATTAGTAAATAGTGGAAAAGTCCTTTGCCAATCTTGATAAATTAACAGAAGCTTAATTTCATTTTGGTCTGTTCTTCACGATTCCCCCACAAATCCGATCCAAGAAACTTTTATCTATCTATATATTATTGACTTTTCTAAACCTCAAACGAACCAAACCGAAAGAATATATTTACTTTTTATAAGTTTTTAATGGACTCGGCGAGCCCTCCACAAGCTCCTTTAAAGGATCGCGCACTGTCTATTTTTCATTAGACTCCGAGAAACAATATATATATCAAATATAATATAGTCAATTAAAAATATTATAATAAATCCAAGGGCTATAAGGAGAACTTCCTATCAAAAAAAAAACACAAGCATTCTCTTTCTGTAAAACCCACGGCATCTTTTTTCCCTAGTCAAATCTCCTACTTAATAATCATTAAAACCTAACCACACCACGGTTATCTTAATTTATATGTGATCTATATCACCATTTTCTAGATCTGTAATCCCCATACAAACAAAACACATAGTAATTAATTGGCTTCATTATAAGAGATCTTTCTAGCAATTCGACCGGAACTGCCCAAGGACTTGCAAAAAGTCAGCTTTGATATCTTATTTTTAACCTTAAACAGATACAAAACTAAATGTATTTTGACGAAATCTCTTTAGATTTCTGACCAACAGCTCCGCCGTATCTCATATTACACGACCCAGAACTCTTATAATTAGCGCCTTTTATCCAAAAACAGATGTTATGTCTCTAAAATCTTCCACTGCAAGAAACCGTTAATCTGGGTTCTTTTTCGCCAAAGCCTTTTTGTACTTTGTTTTATTCCTTTACCGAGTAGGGACCTTTAAGCACCCTAACTACTAACTAGAGTTAATTAAGGCAAATTGTATTAAAATTTGTAAAAAATTTAAGCCATACTAGCCCCATTCCTCCCGTGGCTTACTAAAGATCAAATTTAACTTTTTAATCGCAAAATAAAATAATTAATAAAAATTTTTATATAAAGAGTAAATTAAATTTATGAATAAATATGAGATTCAGACAAGGTAAAGAATTGAAAAAGAACACATTTTATTAACTAAGCAAATGATTTCGTGAGGCCAAGTGCGTTCATTGAACTTTTGCAAAGTAATTAATTAGGTTCTTGTCGATGTGACTTAGAGCCACCCAGGATGGTTTTACGAGTTCGATGTGAATGATGTTGTTTCTATATAAGAAAAATATTATTAATGCTATACTAATGCTATAATAGTAAGTATAAGGAGAATTTAATAGAATAATCTTCCATAGAATAAAATAACAAACAAAATAAGATTTGGAAAAAAGAGAAAGAAGAATTTTCTTCTTTCATCGGCTATTGACAGTTCGAACAAAGAAAAATTTTTTCATTATAATTGGGTAAGAAATAAAAAGCTGTTGACTAGAATCATATGGATTCGGCTAATGATTGGCTAGTGAAATTATTCCGAAGAAGTGAGCACGGCTCATCAATTCAATAAATCGATGAAAGAGATCCACCGAGCGGATTGCTCCTGTTAATATATAATATAGTATAAACTGCAAACAAATCTTTAGAGGTAATTTCGAAAACCAACTACTTTATTTCTATGTTAATGTACTTCTGCCTTTCTGTCAACCCCTCCTCTCGCTTTCTTTTATTTTTCTTCTCTCTTGTTCTCACTTGCCCTCTTTTTTGTTGCTGGTGGATTCTTGTTTTCGGACTTCTCCATTCTGCTTTTTCTATTTTTCTTTTCTGCTGTCCTATTTTTATTTATTACTAGGATCTTTTTGACATATATTTGACATAAAAAAGAAATTCGAAATAACAGTAAACTTAAGCAGAATACAAAGTGATCAAAAGATTTTAATAAATAAATTGAAAAAAAGATGTTTATTATACTAGGTGAATAAAATACAAAAATAAATTTTTAAAAAGAGGAGACTTATATAGCAAAAATAATTATATAAGGTCAAAAGTATAAAAATAGTTTTTAATAGAAAAGTTTAAAAAAGAAATAGCAGATGTCCACAGTTTCATATTGAAGAACATAAATTAAATAAAACAATTTTAATTTATACACCAGGAATGAAGCCTTTTATATTTTATATTATTTTTTCCTTATATATATTATTTAAAAGTACTAGTTAATAATATATACAATATATAGTGGGTTTTTAAAGTATAGATGATCTAAGTTCATGAGTCCTCTCGCAGCAAGATTTGATCTTTCGTCTGCTTTTCTCCTTTGTTCTTTCTCTTTTAGCTTGTTTATTTTTATGTTCTAGAAAGTATCTTTGCTGTTTATCCTATTAAATTTTAATTGTATCGATTGGATGTCTCTAAATTTACCTATCTATCACATAAGAAATTCTTATACGCTGTTTGCTTTTGTCCATTCTTTCAAGGTATTGTTTAAAGCCGCAGTACACAAAAGCGTTCTGTTCAAGATTAATGAGTATTTTTAGCGAGCTGAACTCGAAATCCAATTTGTGCTAGTGGTGAAATTTCACAACATAACAAAGAATTCAATGAAAGCCATGACTGTGCCGTAAGCAGGAAGATGATCGAGGAACCGGGGCTGGCGCTCTTGGATCCTAACCACGATGGGGAGAGACAATATTATTCTTTTGTAAATCCATCTAATGGAGATAGGTTGAGGAGAAAGAAAAGAGAAAACTAAAGAAAAAGATGGAAGGTATCCCAATCAAATAAGGAAAAAAACCTAGTTATTTCATAAAATCCCGATTGTGTGGGTGTTCAGTCTACCCTAGTTTGTATCCAAAGTGATAAAGCCCCAATGTATTGTCAATCAAACTGAATATGCCTTCCTACCGTGCTAAACATCACCTCCTTTGCTTAATGTGGGCTTTTACCAGTACCCCTTGAACCTTCACACCAATTAGATTAGCCGCCGCCGTCCTACGAAGAAGACTGAGGAGAAATTCGTTTGAAATGCTTGTTAGCAGAAGCAAAACCTATATCTTTTGTTTTGACCCGACTTGCCCGAACTCTTCGATCTATATCCCTTATTTAAGAGCAGCTCTTTCCATTCGCTTGAGTGTCCCTTCTCCCAAGTCAGCAAGTTTCAACTTAGTACTTAATTTGAGGGTCGACAGATCACACTAAACGTTGACAAGAGGAGAAGGATAGACTGCTGGAATAGAAAATCATTTACTGATTGAGGAGCCTAGCCTTCTTATTGCCTCTATTGTTCACAATCTTATTTACAGGGTATGGAACATGGTTCTATGTTCGTGCAGCTGCACAAAAGGATTGTCCGTACCAACACCGAATTTAATAAGCGGGAAGTGACAACGGATAACGGAATTAGTAAAAGAATACCCAGTACCTTTCTCGAGCAGTAAGATATGTCAGTATAAGGTCCAATATACAAATACAACCGAAGTTTTGTCTGCATTATGAAAAACAAGTTCTGATCGATCTATAAACGACAAGAGCCAGTTCAACTTGCAGGAAGCTCTGTTCGCCCTATGAGGTGGGGTGGGAAACGCCGTTTTACAATAAGGCAGTGGCTCGTTACGAATAAGATCAAAAGTGCCAGTTCGGGTTGACCACTTATAGTAATGCCAATCTTATCTTTAGTATTACAGGTGTACCCGATACTCGAAAGCTGGGTCAAGCGCGGGTAAAGTCTCCATGGAATTCAACTACCTTGCCACGATAAAAGAAAAGGTAATATCCGTACTTAGATGCTTCACGTCGATATCTGGCTTTTCCTGATTTCTTAGTTCCGTTTATTATTTCTTCTTAACTGAGAACACAGCTTTTTTGGTTAGGATCCCTTGCCTTAGACTTTGCGACCGAATACTCTTCTTCGCTTGGATTGACGACTTGGACCCACTTCTCCATGCGGTAAGAGAGAAAAAGAGCTGTAAATTCGAATAGGTAACACAGTTAGAATAGCTTATATGCCTTCGAGGCTCAGGTGACATATGTTTTGGATCTTCCTCTCTTTGTTTACTTATTTTCAATGTACTGTGGATTTCACTCCCAGGGGCTGACATTAAAGAACCCAAGGGATTGGACCTAGCCTACCTTTCTTTACGAATCGCTGTCTCTCAAATAGGAACATAGTCGACATCTCAATATAGGTGTTGATCCCATCTTTCAAGGAAAAACAGAAAGGAACGGTTCGAAATCTATTGTTTGATCCGCAAGGGAGCGAGAAAACGCCTTCGTAGACTTTCCTTATAGATATGTTCCTGCTTCTGGAATTACCCGTAAATCGCATCCCTTTTGATAGAGGTTAGGATATCTACTAAAGGAGGAAGAATGAGAATCATTTCAGTCCACTGGTTCTAGCTCTGTAGCTGTAGTAGTAAGCCTGTCATGAAGGTTCTATTAAGCAAACCCGTAAGTTAGTGATTCAAAGCCCTGGTGCTGGTGTATCAGATATTAAATTTTCAGTGATCGTTGACTAAGAATCCGGTCCCGAAAAGGAGGTTAGAGACAAAACCAACGAGAAGCCGAAGACAGCCTTGTAGGAGGCCAAGCTGCAAAAAGCACTTGAGGAGACCAGCTAATCACTCGTGCGAGTAAGTCAGGTTGGAAAAAAGTTATAGCGTTTAAATAGTTTCCTCTTCCGTTTCTTCCTTATTTATTTTGCCAACCAAAAGTATAGTGAATTGCCAGGAAAGTTTATAGCTCATACTCCCCTTATACATCTATAAGAAAGTAATATTAGCTATAGCCCTACCTCTTCTCCACAGGCACTCAATCTCTATTTAAGATAGCAAGATATTTTATGGGTACTTTCTGATATCAAGAAGTTCGTACCTTTGACCAGTAAGATACGAATGATCTACTCATCAAGGGATGCTATGGCCGAATAGGATCCTATGTCATCTCTATACTTAACTTAGCCCTGTATTATAAGGTGGAAACATTAATGTATCTGTCTTTTCGCTCCCCTACTGCCTTTCCCTATGCCAGAAGCAAGGGCACTACTTCGCATATCTACTTGGATTTCCCTATTTTATAGATAATGGAAGAATTCAAATAAGCAAAACTATTGGTTATATTCTTGTGGTGCAGAGTCACCAATACTCAAAGGTACCCCTTGTATTAGAGTCGGTAGAAAAGGGTAGAATTTCCTATCCAAGTTAGTCTACTGAAATCTAACCGTGAGTAAGCTTTTATCTTGAGCTGCTTCATATTACTACGATCAAGGCATAAAGTCCAGTGCTTATTGATCAAAGAAGAAGCGATAAAGGTTTCTGTGAAGAGACCAAAAAGTAAAGGGGTCTTGGGCTCCTCCTAATGGTGAATTTATGGCATTTTATTTTACCTAAAACGCGTGTTGTTTATCCGCATTAGAAAACCTCGGAGATACAAACGGTCAAAGCGGTAAGGTTTCTAGCTTCTCCGTCTGGAAGGACACCAAAAGGACCAAATCCTATAGATCTTTCCTTAGGATTCGACTTAGGCTCAAGCCCACGGAGGGCTACTTTAGTCTACCCAACGCCATTGCTGCCTATTTCCTTTTATACGGGCATTCTTTGGGGCCACAACCACACCATCAATTGCATTATCCCCGGTACCACACACCACTCCACCTACTTTCTGTCAAAGCTAAGTTTGTGATTCCCACTCAATGTTATATGGTGATTGGAGGTATTTATCAAATGATATATAAAAGGTGAAGGATTACTGGATCCCTGAATAAGCTGAATGTGTGATTGAGAGCCTTTTCAATTATGTAATACATATTTGGAACCATCTGCGTTCACCCTTAATTAAAGGGGTAGAGGATTTTCAAAGATCTCTAGCTCTTAAATCACTTGACTAAAACGAAAACTTAATATATGATTTTGATTCATGTACGGATGCCCTTCGAAAAAGCACCCAAGGCCTAGGTGAGATTCGATTTAATTAAATTAATTAAAGAAAACGGACCTTGTCCATGTCTAAAGGTGGTACCCGCGAATCCTCTTGCTTCTTTCTGAATGGACTAAATATTCTTTTTTGTCACTTTGTTCCAGAATCGGATCGAGCAAACAGGGAGCGAAAGCTGGGCTCTTCCTAACCGTTTCTAAACTGTGTATCAGGCAAGAAAGTGGGGAGGTAAAGGCTACTTTCAGACAAGACGGTGGGAAACCTAGCCTACCTTAGTGAGGTAGTCGATTGGAGAAGAGCGCCACACCACACTATAGATAGATCCGAAGCGAACATATCTATTTATTATGTCAGCTTATCCAAATTTTTTGACTCTTAATAGTCTTGAGCAATAGATAGAAATCAAGGCGATTTCCTTTTTAGGCACCACATTCTTAACTTAGGAAAAGCGCTTTCTTTGGCTTAATTGCAGAGGAAAACATAATCACTGTTTTTCGTAGAACTCAATTTTTTTGCTATTGCAGAGTACCTTCCACCAGGTCAGAGCCTTGGATCCAAAGCCTACTAGTTAGCTTTGAAGGTTTAGGCTTGAAAGAAATCTTGAACTGAACAGAGCACTTCCGCTTATTGATCTTACGGCATCCTTATCTTTTGTTGGACTCTCAAGTGCACGCCAAGCTAAAACGAAAACAGGGGAAAGAAGGTAAATAAGAAAATTCTGAAGTTCTTAGGGATCCACTACATAGTAACGAGGCCACGGTTCAAGCAAATACTAGTGTCGAGTCAAAACGCAAACGGCGAACTTCCTCTAATTTGAGGAAATGGAAATAGAAGCTTGCGAACCTACCTATTTTGAAGTAAGTTTAGGATCAATAACCAAGCTAGCTGCCTATTGAAAAGAGACCTGATCCTTTTGGTTGACTGAATAAAGAAGAGGAAATTTAGAAAGAGTACTACTTTGCCATCAGGGGAGATCAAAAAGTGCAGAACTGAGATGCTGAAAATAGGCATTTTCAAAGCAGAATTTGCCTATGGTGCATAACTTTTTCTTGTTTTTGGTCTGTTTTTTTTTTTGACTGATTACTAAAGCAAAAGTAAAGTTCTATCTCGTCCAGTGGAAAAAGTCATGATTTTGCATTTACCTTATAAAATTATAAAAAGCGGTTTTGCGACTTCATTCTCTGAGAATTTGTATCTCGCCATAGGCGAAACCTAGCAAAATGGAGAAATTCTGCAGTATTGGCTTCTTCTTCTGCTTTCACCGCGGGATTTGCTTAATCTTTCCTTTCACTTTACAAAGCTATATCTTTGATTCCAGTTACTGCGTTCTGTTAGCTATTCAAAAACAGGCTTTGTGTTGCTTCGCGATCATAGCTACACCACTCAATATAACGACCTACTGGTGGCCCATAAATAAGACTCAGGCTTGTTATTAACTGATAAATACAGGCTTAAGGCTCTCAAACAATAGAATAAGACAAAGCAATCCTTATGCTTTTACTCTACAAAGGCATACCTAGCTTCTTTGTCGACTCCACGTAGTAAGCAGGAAAGAGCTAAAAGACTGAATGCAGTGATGAGAGGAAACATCATTGAGGAATGGGAGTTTAAGCCAGATCTAGGAGATCACAACCAGGTATTGAGCAGTCAAGCACGCGAAGCAAGTACTTTAATGAAATCCTGTGGTGAAACTGACGGATAACCTTAAGATAAGTAAGCCGTAAAATCAGTTCATTGTTTTATTAGGTAGATGCTGGATAACCGAAATGATAGCTGAAGGAAATAGAACGCACGCGTGTAGGAATCTTTATCAATGGACAAGTCAATAATTATTGATAAGCTGATGAATGGCACAAGGAGGGTTTTGACTTCTTATCTGGCATATCCATACTACCTACTGCCCATGAACTGAAGAGGAATTCACTACGATGTGCTGGTATAGTTAAATTCTACCTTATACACAGACAAAGATGAAATTCTACATGAAGTTGTGTTAATAAGATCAGAGCTAGCTACTATGTCTCAAATACCGGCTAGATTATTTATTCAATCCTTTCTTAGAATTTCCTGAAGCAAAACGGAATATTTCGCAAAACAGTGATTCACCTTAGAGAAAGAAGCTGCTGAAATTCAATCTTACACTATTACCACAAACTCACCTAATAAAATCCAAAGGGAAAATACATTAATATTATTATTGGGGAGAAAAAGGAGGTATTTCAATCAAGTAGACATCAAACAAGGAGGTTGGCATAAAACATTACCATTTCCAATACTAGAATAACCTCATGCCAGATCGAAGCAATCCGCATTAAAGTAAGGATAATATTGAAATAAGCTAGGTGAATGTTAGTAGCATGCTAAAATATGAACAGCAATATATAATATAATTACTTACCAAGATCACTTACACAAGCATTGATCACTTGATTTCTTCATTGTTTGAGACTTTGTTCGCTAGAAATGGATTTCTTCAATGCTGGGTTGTCCGCTTGAAAACCCTGTTCCCACAAATCCTTTTTTCTGGGAAAGCAAGCTCTGAATTGTAGCTAGAAAGAAGTAGATCTAAGGAAGGGTTCAACATCTCTTGCCTTCCTCCTTGAATAGATTTCTCTTCTCTGAACCAATTCTAGAGAATGAGATCTAATAGAATGCTCTGAATAAGAGATCCTTTCTTTGCATGAAATATTGTTGAGTCAACTAGAAGAGTCAAGTCAACTAAAACGAATGTACTCGTGTCAGGAAAAAGACAGCACTTATTTAAGTTGGCTTTGAGATGTCCATTAGTTAGGGAAAGTGATGTAAGCTAGGTAAAGTGGTTTCAGAAGGATGTTCTCGGAAAACAGGGAGAAATCTGTATATTGATTGTAGGAAATAAGAAGACGGCTTACGAGCTCTCGTAGAGATGGCTAAGTAGGAAATCTGTTCACAAAGTCTGGTTCATATGTTTCAGGTTTTAAGTTCCTACAAAGTTTAAAAGCAACTGATAAAAGAAATTCGCGAGTGAGTGAAGACTGTTAAGGAATAAGTCAGTGAAGTAAGTCACTGTAAAGGAAAAGGAGTCCTCGGAGCTTCATTTCAACAAGATCTACAGGAAGTCCCTAGTATTGATCAAGAGAAGCAAAACTTAAGGGAAAAGTAGAAAAATGCAATAGTAGAGAAAGAAAGCGAAAAAGAAGGGAAAAAAAGAAACAAGATAGAAAAAAAGCAAGAAAGAAGGGAAAGAAAGCAGAGACAGAGAGAAGCAAAAGAAGACAAGAAAAAAGAAAGCAGAGACACAGAGAAGGAGTTTCCAAGTGTTAATGGGAATGAAAGATTTCTTGGAACAAAAGATTTCTCAGGTGACAAAATTAGGAACCTTTTTTCACGCGAACAAGAAATCGTTGAAGGAATCCATTTCAAGCAAGCAAAGTACATTCTTGTTGTAAGTCACTTCCAACTACGCAAGGACTTCCACGAAATGCAATTATCTTATATACGCAATGACTTCACGTAACTTTCTATACACAAGGACTTCTAGGAGATTTGTCGAATGTCTTTTGAAATGAAATAACTGACTCCCTTTCTCTCACTAGGAAATACCGAATAGATCTCCCCTTCTCTCTTGAAACTGACATACACAGTGCGTCCTTTGGGACAAAGTCTACGGAAACTTGGGAAGGCAAAGAACAAATGAACGAAAGTTTGTACATCCTTAGCCGACGTTTCACACTTCGGGCAAAATACCAGCAACCATTTCGAGAACATTTCTCTCTACCGACTCTCTATTTCCCATCCCTAGCTTTATTGGCTAGCCTCTCCATTCTTCGACCAAAATAGACAATAGCCTTCAGAGCCTTTTTGCGAACTCTCATGGAGTAGGACATTCCGAGTGGACGACCAAAAAACAAGTAGATAAGAGGGCAAATAGGAAAGAATGGACGACAACAAAACAAGGAATCAGTCAGAGAAAAAGGTGGTCAGGAAAAAAAGAGAAGAAGAAAGAGATTATCAGAAAAGTAGTCCAAAAGTCTAGGATGGACACAAAAGAAAGAGAAGTAAAAGAGTAGGCGGGAAAAAGAAGAGAAAGAGCGAAAGAAGAGAAAAAAGAGGGCAAAGAGTCTAGAATTAACGACAGATAAAACAAAAGGAGAAAGAAAATAGGAGCTGCACCTACGCCGAAAACAAAATTCAGAGAAAGAGCTCACATTAATTAGTCATAGTCATTTTCAAACAAGTAGAAGTTTACACGTTTCACCGGCTTTTCTTGATTTATGAAATAAAAGCAATACGTTTAAAAAATCAAATATGCAATTCTAAGAAACTTGTCTTTTATGAACTTATTGTTATTGACTGAATCTAGACTCGTTTCTGAGTTTTGTATAAGTTTCTTAGTGTATTAGTTTCTTATTGACTGAATCTCTTCGATCCGTCATGGTCAAATCCGAGAGAAGTCATTGCGTATAGAAATATCGGTCATTCATTCAGAGAATTAAGTATAGAAAGAATGGATCGTATATCTCGTATAGAATATAGAATCATATAAAATAGAATTAATCAAAGCAGTCTGCCCACCATTGTCTCTAGTGTCGGAAAAGTCCATACATGCCCTAATTAGGTATAGTCATAAGGTATAGTTTAGTAATTAGGTATATGAGAATGACTGATTTATGTATAGAAAGATGAGTGACGGAATTTATCCTCGAAGAGATTTCTGGTCATGAAATCGCTAATGGGATAGAAATCATATAGGTTGGCTCTAAGCCACAAAGAAGAATCGATCGAAAAGAGAGAGAGAAAGCAAGTGATGGAAGTCCTTTATAGAAAGTAAAGACTTTTGATCTCGTTGAGGGAATTGCGTATAGAAAGAGGCGATATCATTCAAGGAATTCTGTATAAAAAGCCTGTCATTAAGAAATTCTTGGAGAAGTCATTGTGTATTGTGTATAGAAAGTCGAAATGATTTCTCGTAAGAGAAGAATTTCGTATAGAAAGTTCTGAAGTGAGGTATGAATTTCTTGTTTGGGCTTTAGTCCTTCTCCTTTTTTCTTCTGGTTTTTCTTTCTCCTAGTTCTCTCCTCTCTTTAGCTTATCTCTTTTTCGCTTGTATAGATTCCAAAAAGCTCACTGTCCTCTTTTTCCAGTGAGTGAAGTGCAAAAACGTAGGCTTGGAAGGTTCTTCGAACATCGCAGGCTGGTCCGCTGCGAAGCGGGGTAGAGGAATTGGTCAACTCATTAGGCTCATGACCTGAAGATTGTAGGTTCAAGTCCTGCCCCCGCCTAAGTGCATGAGAATAGAGTGTATGAGAAATAAAGGGGATCCTCTTCCTAGTGCACTCCGTCGCCTCCTTAGATCTGTGTTGCTTTCCGAATGAGTCTTGACTAAGATTGCATTCCAATGTCAGATTCCAATCAAATAGCCAATGTCAGATTCTAGTGTAATGAACTTAGAAAGGGAGGCAGGCAGGGCCCGGTGTTTGGATTATTTGAGTGAAATGCAAAGGTCAAGGTGTCTTGTTCTTAATAGAACTTACTGGGAGGTTCTATTCTTTTACTAGGCCCTACAAAAACTCTTCCCCAATATTTTTCTTCCAACATGCGACAAAATGTTCTTTTGTCTTTCTTGCTTGGAAAGCATAATCAATTTAATTCTTACCTTGCTTTCTAGCCTTGGGGTCCCCTTTGGAAGCCTTACACACCCAGGTCCGCTCTCTTTAGGTCAGCTTCGCAAAGTTCTAATTACTTCTCTTCTATTCGAACAAACCAATGTTGGAGTCTTTATCTTTTTTTGACTCTTTCCTTTGCCCGAGTTATCTGCTTTGCCCTATTATCTTTTTTCGACTGACTTTCCGCTATCTGCAAGGTATGCGGGAAGCTTGGTCCCTGGCTGGAGCTTGGCCTCTTCCCTTTAATGCTTGTGAACAACTCCCTGCCAGAAAGAATGCAAGTAGAATGAAGATGTCTTTTTCCCTTTCTCACGTGTTTCCAATCTCTTTTGGTGCGAAGAGAAAGAACCTCATAAAGGCTCTCTAGTTTTATCTAAGCTATCTCCTCGATGAGCTATTACTCCCTGGAGTAGTCCTTTACTTTTCCATAATCATAGCATTAGGTTCCCATTCTTGCCAAGGAGTAGATACTGTTTCTTTCTTGATTCCATAACAAGCATCCAAGTGTCCTTTCCTTATTCTCATGCATCCCTCTCTGGTTCCCATCTTCGAAAGAGACCCTCGTCACATGCTGGACTAATCCCAAGCTAAGAGAGCTTCACCCTTCAAAGGACAGGATAGTGAAACTCGAGAGGTGACTCGACTTCGGCACTATTGGTCTCATATCACTATTGTCCCAAAACGGAAAGTAGAGAAAGCTGTGCGAAACACGTGCGGAACTCTTAGGCAAGTAGAGAAAGAAAAAAGAAAGTAGAGAAAGAAAGAAAGACTCCTTTCTTCTCTGACTCTCGTCAAAACAGAAAGAAAGTCCGAAACACAATCAAACGGAAAGCCGGAAAGATTCCTTGCAACACCTTGGTTGAGCCCACGTCGACTAGATCTCTGACAGAGAACGTAGGTAAGCCTCCCCGAGATAGGGAATTTCTAGCGATTAGACGGAATGCTCGTACATTTCTGAAGCAATGCACTAGCCCAAGAAAGAATGCTTCCTCGTGGATTCAGGCATCTATCTATTTCCCATACTTGACCTAAGTTAGATTTCGGCATCTATCCGACTTGGTCTAAGGTAACTCCGTGCTCCATCCAGTAGAAATGAAAGTGGAATTCGTTTACTAGATGTTCAATCTTTTTTAGTCGTTTCTCCTGAATATCTTTATAATGAATGTTACCTTTATTTTGCTCATTCAGGGAGTTGTATTGTATTTAGTACTTCTAAGAAATAGGATTATCCACCCTTAGTTAGTAATGTGAATTGGATTACTTAGTGTTAGGCGCCTAGGAAGGCAACGCGCTAGGGAAGACAGGGGTTCCCTAACCCAAGGCAGAACTCGGACGCAGGGAACCCTAGTAGGGGCCGACGTCACATCCCTTTTACGCCCCAAAACTTTCAAATTTTATACTTTAGACTTATTTCTATAAGGCACATGAGTACGAACGTGGTGTGGAATGCGCGAACGAGACTTAGAAGGTACCGGGGCAGCAGAGGAGTAGGCCGGTCCTAAGGAGGACTGTGGTTAGAAGTGTATGAATGCAACTTAGGGATTACCGCTAGGATCTTTTACTCCATGGGGATCAGATGGGCGCGTAGCACTAGTTTTCTTGAAGGAAGGTTCGGGGCTCGGGGAACTGGTCTTGCCCTAATGGACTCCTGGCTATAGGTTAAGTAGAGTTCGTCTTCATGCACGAATGTTTGGAAGGGAAGAGAAGGGCGTCATAGAAAAAAGAAAAGGTAGATGAGTGTGGAAGAGAAAATCTAGGGAAAGGTAGATAGGAGAAATAAACAGGAAGGAGAGAGCCAAGAAAGAGTGCACGAGAAAGAGAAGAGCGGTGGCGGTAGATAAGTCATGCTTAGAAGAGAAGGTATATGAGTGTCAGATTCCGAGGCCTTCCCGTCTCACACTCCCATACAAGCAAAGGGAAGCCAGAGATTTTAATAGTACGCAGGAGATCCTTTGTTCCTATGCTCTCTAGTTCCCAGTTTCTATGCAAACATTCGTGCGGAGTTGGCTTCCAATGACCCAGAAGACCCAGAAAAGAGGCTATATGGGAAGCATAATCTAAGCCCAAACCCAGAGAAGAAGAGAAGGCAGAGAGAGAATAATAGAATAAAAGAGTCAGGCAGAATAGGGAAAGAAAGAGAAAACAAAGGAGAAAGTAGACAAAAGAAAAAAGAAGAATCATAAACAGTAAAGAGAATCGGAAAGAGGAGCACATGCAAGCAGAGAGTGCATCCAATCAGAGAGTAGAGGATACAGACCACGAAGTCTTTGGTACCCTAGTTCCCAGTCGAAGCTCACGAACGAGACAAATGTACGCATGGAAACTTACGCGTGCGGTTCTGGCCTTACTAAGTTATCTAATAACCTTGCTTCTGCTCGCCGAGGGCGCACTTCTACTAACTATTGCTTATTTATTCTAGAATAATCTTTTTCGAGGGGACCACTTTACCCATTTTTGCCAAATACTGCTATTACAATGAGAGAGGAAAGGCTGCGGACCAAATTCTACTTTTCATTCTTAGACCTGGACCGCATGGAGAGAAAGAGAAGAGGAGCAGGGGAAAGGAAGAGAAGAAAAAAGAAAGAATCAGAAAAAAAAGATCGAAATAGAAAGAAGAAAATAGGAGGAGAAAAAGAGAAGACAGAACAAGAAGAAAGAAGACAGGGAAAAGAAAGAGAATAAATCAGAAGAAGAAAAGAAAGAGAGAAAATCAGAGACAGAAAAAGGAAAAACTCTTTTTAAGATAGAATCCTAAATTAGCTTTTCGTTTTGGGTATATGACTTTGTTTCCCTCTCTTTTTCCCTTCTTTCTTTTGATTCTTCTTATTCTTTCCTCTCTTTCTTGTTCTTTGTCTTTTGTTCTCTTTCTTCTGATTGTTTTCTTTCTTCTCTCTCTTACGTCTTTCTTTTTGTTCTCTTGTTTTCTCCTGCCTGGTTTCTTTTCTCATGTCATCTTCTCTAATGGAATAGGATTGACATAGGATCTCGTGCTTGAACTCTTGCCTGTAATCTGATGTGATTCTATCCTGCATGGATGGAATGAATCTTCTCTCATGTTATCTTCTGTCATCTTTTCTGTCTCTTGTTCTTTTCTTCTCTCATGGTATCCGCTAGAACGGGAATCTGATCGAATGGAATAAAATCTCCTCTCTTGTTCTTCCTTCTCATAAACTCTTCTTCTCTGAAACTTTTTTGAAACTCTTCTTTTTCTTGTTCTTCTCTTTTCCCTGTTGTTTTGTTGTTCTTTCTCCTCCTTGCTCTTTCTCTTCCTCTCTCTCTTCTCTCTGGTTCGTTTTCACTCTTCTCTCCTTTTTCTCCGATTCTCTTGTTCTTATCTTTCTTCTCTCTACGGTTTTCTTCTTGGTTTTTCTTTCATCACCTTCTCTCTGTCGATCTCGGCATCTCTTTCTTCTTTTTCGAACTCGTTCTTAATTTCTTCTTACTTAACTTAAGTGACATTAGGAGCGATCCAATGTTCTAGGAAAAACAAAAGGAGAATCTGAAACAAAATCCACAGAAAAATCAGACAAAGAATCAGAGATAAAGAAAAAAAGAAGACAAGACAAAAAAAGAGAAAGAATAAAAAAAGACAGAAAAAAAGAAAGACAAAGAATCCAAAAGAGAAAAGAAGTAGAAAAAAAGAAGAGAGACAACAGAAAAAAACTTCTACTACCAAAAGCAGAGCTTGCTTATGATTACGCATTGAAAGAAGTTTTTGGACGTTTGGAACACAACCAACGGAAATAAAAAGAGAAACCACTTCCACTATCCAAAAAGAAAGAAAAAGAGACCTCGCTTAGTATTCTACATCGAAAGGACTTCTCAGAGGTTGAAAGCACTTCTGTCGAATTCGAAAGAAAAAAGACAAGGAAAAGAAAGAGAGCAGACAGAAAAAAGAAAAGAGAAGACCAAGAAAGATAGAGAAAAAGAAAAAGAGCAATAAACAAAACAAAAAAAACGAGAGAAGGAGAGAGCATAGAAAGAGAGCAGCAGAAAGACAGAGAAGAAAGACTTCCCAGCAGATTGGAAGCCAATACAAAAACCAGTTCCTGAGTACTTAGTCTAATAATAGTAAAGAAATTTTGATGAAATCCTACTTATAACAATACAGACTAATTTAAACGAGAAACCGGGTTCCTAAACTCAGAGTATTTATTCTGATTTCCACTACCAAACTCAGAATCTTGAAATCACAGAGAAAAACTAGGTCCTAGCATAGTCAAATTCTACAGCAACAACCAGAAAAAGCAAAAGAGAAAGAAAAACATGAAAAAGAAAAAGAAAGAAGATGATCAATATGAATCCAGAGATAGAGAACGAAAGATAGAGAACAAAAGAGAAAGAGAGAAGGTTCCAAATAATAAAAAGAAAGCAGCGCAGGAAAGAAAGAGCTAAAATGAAGCGAGTCCCTCTATCAAAAAAGGGATCGAAATGAGACAGAGAGAAAAAAAGAGAGAGAAAAACAAAAGAAAGAAAAGAAGCAGAAACACAAGAATCAGAAAGGAAAAAGAGAATAAGAAATAAAAGAAAAAGAGCGATCAGAGAAAGAACAAGAAAAAAAATCAGAGAAAAGAGAGATGAGAAAGAAAAACAAAAAAGGAAGAGAAAAAAAGAAAAAAGAGAACGCGGAGCAGAGAGAAAGAAGAAAACTGTAAAGGAAGAAGACAGAGGAAAAAGAAAGAAAACAAAGAAAAGACAACAAAAAGAAGACAGAGAAAAACAAGAGAAAGACAGAAGAAAGAAGATAACAGCAGAGATAAAGAAAAAGCAAAAAAAAGAAGAGAAATAGAAAAAAGAAGAGTTTCTAGGCCAAGCATTTCCAGTTGCTAAAGTCTATGCGAATCTTTCTACCACAAATCTAAGATTCGGCACTCCCAGACGGAAGCCCGGACCGGACTTCCCTCTATCTTAAACTAGAGCACGAGGAGTAACTTTCTATAGTAGGAATAGACTTTCCCGCCAAGATCAATTCGAAAAATTCTTCCTAGAGTCTCCCTTTACTCAAAGCTACATAGTGGCAAGTCCGATCTCTCTAGTAGCCCCTGAATTCCCTCTCTCTCTAAAACAAAGAATGCTTCTCCTTTTTAACAATCTACACCAATTCTTCCTACAAGATCCACGCGTCCAGTTCTACCAATCCACTTGCTCTTTGGTGATCCTACTTAGTCTTGCGTCTCCGCTCTCTCGTTCTTCTTCCGCGTCGAAAATCCTCTTTGCCAAGTGTCCCTTTTCTTCTATTCGCAGTCTGTCCACTCGCTCTCAACAATATACCTAGCAGAATCAGGGGAATCGAAAAGATATTCTGACCCAACATTCCGAAATTACAAAAAGCAAACAAAACGAGCCTCGATTCCGGAAATGGAGAGATAGATAGAAGAGAATCCGAAATCAGGGCAAAAAAACTTGGAATTAGAGAACAAAGAAAAAAGGGTTGTCTTCGGCGGGTTTCGTTGAAGATCCGGATGAGAAAATGCGCTTGGGTCTTCTTTTCTTTTCAAGGACAAGGGCGCCTACGAGAAGGTAGGATCTCAGCTCTAGCAAGAAGGCGGTCAAATTTTAAGCTGATTTGGAAGTAGAAAGAGAATCCTCGGTCAAGGTAAAGCTTATGGCCGAGGACACGAGTAGCCTGGGACTCACAGTGCTGTGATGGGAAACCGGGGGCACTTTAACCCTAGAACAGAAGGATAGAAACCTCTCAGCATACTTTAGGGTGTAAGGGAGGGCTAAACTAGCAAAAGTGTCGCATCTGTTTAAGCTACATTTGCGCCTAACCGTAACGGAGTTGGCAGTGAAAAGATCGCTATAAATTAATATCTATTTCTAAAACTTTAAATTGGGGGTCAAGTAACGACGGAAAGAGATTTATTGGGAGGGCGTCGGGCGAGACAGAAGAAGGTGGGGGCCAAGAGCAGTCCACTAAAGTGGTAGGTAGGTTAAGTGAAGAGGGGTCATTGGGGATCAAAAAGGTGATCTAATTGGCTGGCATTTTAAGAAGCGATCACTTCGATGGCCTAGAACAGTTCAGAAAACTACGCGGGGTCCATTTACATAGAACAGAAAAAGTGCACCTGTGTGGAGAAAGGTTCTCAGAGGGCCAGAGAGTGGGGCCCTTACGAAATGTCGGTGAGAAAGAAAGAACATCTACAGTGTTCCTTAATTTAGGTCTAGGGTAGAGAGTCCCTTGTGTTGTAGTAGTCAAGTAAAGAGCTCTGGGCAAATGGAAAGGACTTACTTGTTTTCGAACGAAGAGATCCTAGGGACTGTTGTAAGAATAAATCGTTTTGGGGATAGAAATACAAAATAAAGCACAGGCAGCAACAACAAAACATTAGTAGTATCTTAGATTACTGAATTAGATATCGGATGGGTTATTCTAAAACACAGTCCACTTTAAGATGTAAGGACCCTCTGTCTACTTGAACCTTTCCTTGGGAATAGACGTAATCGGCGAAAGAATAGGTTACTAAAAGAAGTAGCGGATCAAGATCGACTTAGAGGCAGGCTTTCACTTAATATTCTTACCATAGAAGAGTCACGAGAGAGAAGGTAAGTAGGGAAATAGTACTTGTTTGGGGGAGTTCCAAAGTAGAAGTAGTCCTTGTAGGAAGCTTTTTTGGACGGAAGGCTTAGAAAAAGAATTCGATCATTATAGTTTACATACATTATATACAGTATATGGGTGTAATCTGGTCAACGAGCATGATACTAGCATTATATAGGTTTTAAAACGCTGACCTACAGCTAGAAGACCGGTACAGGGCGACCTCCCCTTTGCCTCAGAGAGCCCCCCTTTGGATAGTGCACGAATGCCTATCTTCAAACTAGCATGTCTTTTATCTTTTGTCACCTTATGTTCTTCTTTCTCTTCTTATCTTGCCCTTTGCTTTTTCTCTCTTTGTTTGCTCTTTCCTC
Source organism: Plantago coronopus (assembly GCA_036897195.1). Lineage (NCBI taxonomy): Eukaryota > Viridiplantae > Streptophyta > Magnoliopsida > Lamiales > Plantaginaceae > Plantago > Plantago coronopus. Next base: position 18,793 of record JAYMSL010000225.1, read on the forward strand.
TCTTCTTATTTCTATCTCTTTCTTATTCTTCTTTTCGCTTCTCTGCTTTTCGGACGTTTTTTCTCTTATTCTTTCTTTGCATTCGCCCTATAGGTCTCGCTTTTTATTTCTCTTTTCGGGGACTTCTTTTTTCTAGGCAATTATTGGATTTCTCTCTGTCTCTCCTTGTATTTGTATACAGAATGACTGGATTTCTCTTTTTCCTCTTTCTTTTTCCTTTCTTTTCACTCCACTTTCTTTTTTGTTCTCTTTTCTATTGCGACTCTACTGGATTCTTTGATCTGGCTCGATGGAGATGTTGTTCTTTATCAAATTACATTGCTTTTTTCTAAACTGGATTTCTTTCTTTGCGTACATTCCTTTCTTTGGATTAAAAAATATTCCCTCGTTTTATACGTCATTGCTTCCACCATCTGTTTCTCTTTCTTTTTTTTATCTTTTTTAACTCCATTCCTTCTGCATGATTTTTGTAAGCTCTTCAATTACTTTTGGACGGAGATCTTTGTCTCCTTCATTCTCTTCTTTTTATACGCAATTCCCGAGCAGAGCATTTCTGACTTCATATACATAGACTTTCATTTTTTCTTTCACTTTGACACAGGTTCTCATTTTTGACTTCTGCTCCAAGACTCCGATCTCACAAAGTAATTACAGCAGACTGCCTTTGCCGTCCATTCTTTCTATACGCAATTCCGCAATCCTTGAATTGAACATTTCTATACGCAATTGTTTCAAACAGCTTTTCTGACACTCCTCTTTTCTTTCTTTGTTTCTTTTTTGGTGCTGCGAGGGACGACAACAAGAAAACAAGTAAAAAAGAGATAGAGAAGAGAATGGACGACAACCAAACCATCCAAATATGGAATCAAAAAACAGAAGCAAAAAAAGGAAATTCTTTCTACTTGCTCTTCTTTCTGGGAAAGAATGGACGACAACTCTGCTCTTCTTCCTCTTTTTCTCTTTCTTCCCATTTTTCTGGTTGCTTGAGAATGGACACGAAAGTATTTGTCCACATCCAAATGGACTTATTTGGACAGCATGGAGAAAAGAGGAGCAGAGGAAAGAAAGAGAAGAATCAGAACAAAAAAAAGATCGAAAGAGAAAGAAAAAAGAAGAGAAAACGGGGAACAGAGAGAGAAGAAACAGAAGAGGAGTAGAGAAAGAGAAGAAGTCAGAAAAAGGGAAAGAGAAGACGCAAATGGCTTCGGATAATCTCGAAAAGAGGAAAAGTGTTAAGGTCGATGGATTCGAACCCGAATTCCTTGCTTTTCTCATCTGGCCCTTTACCAAACCATTCCACAAACCACCCCAAATCTGTCGTTTAGGAATTCCTTTTGCAATATTGGATGGAATTTCCTTTTGGATTCCTTGTGAAGCAGAGACAGAGAGAGAACGAGTCAGAGAAAAGAAGAGAGCACCATTAAACAAAAACAACAGATATTGAAACTAATATATAGTATGTAATCAAATATATATGACTATTATTATTATTTATATAATAATAATAATTCCTGCAATTAGAAGGAAGGATGGATGTCTGAGTGGTTTAAAGAGTCGGTCTTGAAAACCGAAGTACTAAAAGTACCGTGGGTTCGAATCCTACTTCATCCGAAATGTTTCACTTCCACTTATTTTTGAGAATGCATTATTTTAAATCAATAATAATCAAAGTAGGTAGTGTAATTTTAATAATGTATTTTTAGTTGTTTTATTTTATTCTTTTTTCTGTGTTCCTCCCCCTCTTTTCCCTTTTCCGATCTCGCTTCCTTGGATGCCATCTTTTTGTGTTTTCGGCGCGTAGCCACTTTCTACTTTTATATACTTTTTAATTATTTTATTTCTCTTATTTTTCTATATCTCCTCTCTTGTTTTTTCTATTATATTTTATTTCTCCTTGATTTTTCTTTTCTTCGCTCTTTTTTTATTCTCTTCTTTTTCTACTAACTATACGAGATGGCTTTCTGTTTCGTTTTATGAGCACTTCTTAATTGAAAAGCTCTGGTCCAAAAAACTTTTCTACAGATTTATAGAAGCACATGAAAGCAATTCTTCCACATTAATTTTTTTAGTTATTTTCTCCAAAAAATCATTTACTTAATCTTAGCAACAGGCAGCCTTTGGGTTGGTCGAGCCTAACTTTCTATTACTAGTACGAGGGCTGGCTTCTTGTAATTCTTTAACACCCGCGCATCTGTGTACATGGAGTCTTCTATTTTCTTTTACTTTAGAATAAAATCATCTATTCGAAAAAGACCAAACCATATAATAAATTTTAATTAAAAACAAGGGATTGTATATAAAAACTTTTATGATAAGTGTAAAAATCAACAAAGGTTTCTGGTTTTTTTTGTTTCGACTTCAATATTGGAAAAACCTCAAAATGTCTTGGAATGAGTCGGTGTTAAAAAGACTAATATTATTCAAAAACAGAAAAGTCAGTATGTTAAATTTTCTTTTATTTATAAGTGATTGGTTTTTATCGTTTAAGAAATAAGTATTGGGGATTCTTGTCCTAAAGATTCCTCCCTTTTTCTTTCTTGTTCGCTGCTTTGTTTTCATTTTTTTCTTTGTCTAACTCCTTTGTTTTCTTATTTTGTGTATGTGTTTTTTTGCTTATTCTCTTGTCTTGCTCTTTTTTCTGCTTGCATTCTTAATTTTTTTCTTTCATTTTTTTTCTTTCATTTTAGTTGTCTTTCTTTTCTGTCTTTTTTGGATGTTTTAGGTGTCTGCCACATCTGTTTTGCTTACTTTTCTATTTGTTTTCGAATTCTTTTTCCTTACATTTCTCATTTTTGAAATTCATTTGAGTAGGTATACTTTTTATATTATTTTCTATTATATAGAATATTTTTATGATATTTATTTAATTTCTTTATTTAAAAAATCCATGTAGAATCTTTTTTATTCATATTTCATATATATATAAGAATACTTTGAAGTGTTCCTCTTTCCTTATTTAGCTTTTTTTTTCTATTTTCCTATTTATATTTTTTCCTTTGCAGGTTCTTTGTTCCAAATTGGATTTCTGGTTATTTTAACATGTAATTTTCGGCTTAAAATCTACTTGGCGAAGTTTCTCCCATCTCCACAGCCCATCCTTTTTGTTTTTGTGCTTTTTTTTCTCTCTGTTATTAGTATTACCTCGGAAGGTTATTGTCAACTTTGTAAATGTTTTTTTGTTTGTCCGAACACTAGTTAATGATAGCTTTAGCACGGGCTTTGCATTTTCGCTCTAGCTTGGACTTCGATTTGTAGCATTCGTATAGGATTGGAAATACTATTCTGTTCTTGTGGTTACTTAGGCTAATAGGGCCTAAAAAGGTATAACAAGGTTCTTCTTTTGGGGCTGGTTGATTAATGTAGTTTACTAATTTCAGCAAACTTCTTTTTGTTAATGGGAAAGGCTTCGCGTTCTCTTTAGTGGAGAAACTGGGTAAGATTTTGTGAATATCTTTTCTTTTTTTTATTCTATTCTATTTTTCTCTCGGCAGTGTCCCTCTGGTGAACTTGCGATGTCTTTGCTTGTTAAAGACTTGTTACACGCACTTTTTCTTTTGGTTTTCATTTCTACTTTCCTTTCCTTCGTACTATTATTTATTATCTCCTCTAAGGAAGGACTTCCTGGGTTGGATTTAGGCGCGGATGGATTATTATGAAGGATGTAAGAAAGCCGTAAGGATCGTAAGTGGAGGGTTTTCATATTTTGTTTTTAGTTTTATTTTTCCGTAATCGCAGTAAAAACCTATTTAAAAATATTTAAAAGACGTGCTAAGTACAAACTTTCTTTTGGTCGTTCGTGCTTTCTTATTTTTCTTTCTATCATTTTGAAAAAGATCACCGAGTTAGTCCTACGATATAAGGTGAGTCCCGGATAGATAACAAGTTATCAACAAAGCCAGAAGTTTGTGGTAGGTGAAAGATTCTTATCTTACTCGAGTTAGATATAGATATTAGCCAGGTTGAATACAAGAGTCTCTTTTTATTATATCTTAGAGTTGGACCAGGCGTTTGAAGGTCGTAATTGTGTAAAAAATATTGCTCAGGTTAATCCTAGGGTTTTGCCAGGCTATCACCGGAAAGTTTCCAGGAAGTGTGTTCCGGTCTACTTCTTTATTTATACAAAAGCTTTCGTAATTCTAAGACTGGCAGAGATATCTTTGCAGTAGTGCAGAGAGGACGAGAAGGTTTTGTCTTCTTGTTTTTCTTTGATAAATTTTTGTACTATAGCTATAATTACTTCGGACTAGAGGGCCCTATAGAGGTCGGTAAGTAACAAGTTTTCAACTAAGGTCGCTTTCGTATCTGAGTTTCTTTGGGTTGTTATGATGTGAGTCTTTAAAAAAGAAAGTAATAGAAAAGTTGAATAAATGTCTGAAAGTTCCATTTTCGTGAAAAGTAGAATGGGTATGTCGCGAGCATTATTGTTTGTTTTTCATGGATTAGAAACGGTAGAACTTGTTTTATTATAGTCTCAAAGACCTCGTTTGACAGTATGTCTTTTTTTATATGGAAATCCTTGTAGTTAGAGCGAAAAAAACAGAGGGTTGTCTTTCGTAAGTATTCGGTAGAAAGAAGCACTACTCCAGTGCCGCTTGTTAGTTATCTAATTTTTCTTTGAACTTCCTTTAAATAGAGAAAAGATTGTATTTAAGTGTATATTAAAATGTATTTTGTAATGTATACTTATAATATTTTCCCTTTTGTTTATTGATTTTAGGTTTGGGAGCTTAATATAAAGAGTATTTTTTATTAGTCGTTTTTATTAGTTAATGATCCGGGGTATGGGTGCTCGTTGGTTACCTGTTCAGTTTTCGGATAAGTAAAGTGCTTTTGTTTTCGTTGACGAAAAAGAACCCTAAGTCCTTTTTCTGTGATGTCTTTGCCCTTTCTTTCCACAAACGGTATCCTAACATCCAAAGGAAAGTGGAATTGTCCTTCTGAGTTTTTCTTTGTAATAGCCCCACCTTTTCTTGGGAAAGCCTTTTTCACCAAACCCGTTGTCTTTTTTCCGATGACTTCGATGGGGACTCTGCCTATGTTCAGAGTTATTTATTTATTTTACCATAATTATAATGGACTTGCCTCATCTAAGACGCGGTTCCAACAGTGCCAAGCTAGACACGATCCTGCAAATTTATCCGACAAAGAAAGAAAAATTTCTTCTATTCAAAAAATAAAAAGCCATCAGCATCACCTCAATCAAGATAAGACCACTTATGAGGATTACCTGAGGTTAGCGACTTCATAGAATAGCTTCTGCAATTTGACCAAAGCCTAGAATACTTCTGGGAAACCTTCACTGAAAAGGATTTCCTCGAGAATTTTTTCTACAAAAGAGATAGGTTGACGGAAAAGGTACTTGACAGAAAATGTGCTCTAAAAGTATAACATTTTTCGCATCTTTGGAAGTATATTCTTTTTTTCTGCTTTGCCCTCTACTCTATTCCTTTCTCTCATAAATAAAGGTATGTTGAGTATCGGAATTATGAAAGTGATAAGATTACCCTTTTTGTAGGATTTGACAAAATTTGTTTGTTGTTTTAGATATAATTTTGTATTTGTTTGCTGTTTATCGATTTTATGTATTTATGACATTGTAGGAGTCATTTATGTGATTTGTCGATAACAATCCTTTTATAATTCAATGTTCTTTTCTTTGATTCATTTTGTGTTAGTGGTTTTGGACATAAGATTCTAAAAAGTGATCCAGGGGAATATCTTGTCCTTGTCAGCTCGGGTTTTCCTTTCTCTCGTCTTTTCTTTCTTTTCACTGTTTTTTCTCTCTTTATTTTTTCTAGAGTCTTGTACCATTCTGCCCTTCTTCCTTTCTCTGTTTTCTCTCTTTGTCTTTCTCTGATTCTTCCTATTTTTGTTTTCTTGTTTTTTAATGTGGATCTTTCGAAGTAGCTTTTTGTGGTCTATTCTTTTTTTTTTTTTAGGAAACTCTTATTTTTAGTAGACTTTTCTCTTCTTTGTTTTATTTGTGCTGTAAAAAACTTGATGTTCTATATCTATAATTCTTTCTTCAAAAATTGTTAAATCATAGGGTGTTTGACTTGGTTTTCTTTATTTTTGATGATATGTTGCTTTTCTTTTTGTTTAATTTGTCTAATTCAAACTTTCCAGTATCGAATAGATCTATATTAATAAATAATAAACTAATATAACAACGGTATACTACATTTATCGAATTAGTTTTTTTATATTTAGCGAATTCTTTCTTTTGTTTCTGTTTCTTTTCCGATTCTTTTTTCTCTTGTTCTGTCTTTTCTCTTTGTTCTTGTTTTCTTTCTCTTTTTTCTTTCACTTTTCCTCTTTCTTTTAGCTGTCTCTCTTTTTTGATTCTTTCTTTTTGTATGGTAGGCTTAAAATATCCTTAAAATCTAAAATTATAAGAGACAGATGTTTTTCTTTCATTTTTTACTTATGAATTTGAGTTTCACTTTGTATTGTTCTAAAGTATGTAAATATGTTTTCATCAATGAGAAATCTTAAGCAAACTTTCTTTTTCGTTGGTTTTTTTCTCTCCATTTCTCTGTCTTTTTTCCTCTCTCTCTTTTTCTCTCTCTCTTTCTTATTTTTTTGGAACTTGTTGTTCCTTTCTGTTGTTCTTGTTTCTGTTCTCTTTTCTATTCTTCTTCATTTGGTTCTCGTTTTTTCAAAAAACCTTCTTGTTTTCGTTTTTCTTTCTTTTTTCTTCTTATTTTTCTCTTATGATTTTTTTTATCTTCTTCTTGTCTTTTTTTCTGTCTCTCTTTTTTCTGTATTTTGTTTTTTCTTTCTCTTCGTGTTTCTCTTCTTTCTTTTCTTTGTTTCTTTTTCTTCGATTCTGTCTTCCCTTTCTTTTTTTTGCTTTCTTCTTTTGTACTCTTTCTTTTGTACTCTTTCTTTTTGTTCTTCTACCTTTGTTTTTCTTTCTTTATTTGTTCTTCTCTTTCTTTTTCTGCTCTCTCTTTCTTATTTTTTCTTTGTTTTTTTCTCTCCTCTTTATTTTTCTTTCATTTGTTTCTAATTAATTAATTTTGAGATCGGGCCTGGGGTCTTTTTTTCCCTGTTTGGCTGCAAATGTAGGAGAACTTCTTTCCTTCGTGTTCTTTCTTCGTTTTTTCTTCTCGTCTTCTCCTTCTTGCCTCCGCTTTTTCTTCTTGTTTTGTTTGTTCTTTCCTTTTGTTTTTCTCTTTTTTGTTTGTCTTTTTTTTTCTTCTTTCTCTTTTTTATGTTTTTCTTCTCTTGTTTTTTTGTTTTTTTCTGTTTCTGATTTTTGTCTTTTCTCTTTCTTCTCTGTTTTTTTTGTTTTTCTCTGAATCTTTTTCTGTTCTTTTTCTTCTATTTTTCTTTATATTGTTTTTGTGTTTCTTCTTTTTCTGTTTCTCTTTTCTTATTTTGTTTGTCTTTTTTTCATGTTGTTTTTTCTTTTTTCTTCTCTTGCTCCCTCTTGGTTCTTCTCTCTCCTCTTTATTTTACTTGTTTTTCTTTTCTCTTGTTCTTATTTTTCTTTCTCGTTCTGAACCAGGGACTTGTTGTCTTCTGGTTTTTCTTTTTCTATGGATCTTTTGTTCTTTCTCGTTCTTAAGGGAACTTTCTTTCTCTCTCTTTTTCGTTTTGTGAAATCCTTTTTTCATGCTTTGTCTTTTTTCTTTCTCTTGCGGTCTAGTTCGTTTGGAACCTTCTTATTTTTGTTCTTCTGGAAATTTTTTCTCTCTTTTTTGTTGTTCTTCTTTCTTTTTCTTCGTGTTTCTCTTCTTTCTTTTCTTTGTTTTCTCTGATTTTTTTCTTTCTTTTGTTCTCTTTCTTTCTTTTTTTGTTTTTTCTCTTTAAACTGTAGTCGAAGGAGAGGGGAACTTTTCTTGCTTTCTCTCAAACTGTCTAGGTTTTTCTTTGTTCTGATTCTTTCGTTCCTCTTTTTCTTTGCAGTCGTTCTCTGAGTTTTGTTCTTTCCTTTCTTCTTATTTTATTTTTCTTCTCTTTTCTTTCTTCTTATTTTTTGTTCTCTTATTTTTTTCTGTCTTCTTTATCTTTCTCTGCTTCTTTTTTTTTCTTGTTGTTTTTTCTTTTCTTTCTTCTTTGTCTTTTTTTTTCTTTCCTTGTTTTCTTTCGTTTTTCTGTAACTATCTTTTTTCTCTTTTGTGTTGTTTTTCCTCTTGTTTTGTTTCATCTCTTTCCTTTTTCTGCTTCGGCCTGCAGTCTGGTTTTTGTCTTTTGTGATTTTATGCTTCTTCTTTTGAAATAGTGGTATTTTCTTTTGCAATTTCTTTTTTTTCTTCTTTCTTATGTTGTTTTCTCTTTCCTTTCTCTTTTTGTTCCTTTTTCTTGTTTGTTTTCTCTTTATGCTTCTGCTTTTGATTCTTTTTTTCATTCTTTTCTTTCTTCTGCTCTCTTTCTTTTTTGTTATTTTTTTCTTTTTCTGATGCTTTCTTCTCTCTTCTTGGTATTGTCTCTCTTTCGTCTTATTCTCTCTTTTCTTTCTCTTTTTGTTTTTCTGCTTTTCTGTTTCTCTCTGTTCTCTTTTTTGTTCTGCTTCGGACAGAAGTCCTGTTTTTGTGGAAACCTTCTTTATTTTATTATCTTTCTTTTTCTCTCTTCCTCTTTTCTGTCTTCTCTTTGTTCCTATTCTTCTTAGTGTGCAGAAAAACAAAAGAGAAAGATCCAATCAAAAAGAGATAAAAAGAAAGCAAGACAGAAAACAAAAAGAAATCAACAGAAAAGAAAAACAAGAGAATAAAGAAGAAAAAACAAGAAAAGCAAAGACAGAAAAGAAAAAACTAAATTTAAACGAACCTGATAATACTCAAAAATTCCACACAATAAATTAAAAAGTTCACTGCCTAAATCACAAACAAATCTACCAAGATTACACGTGTTCCTACTAGCTAATAACATTTGTTAATTTTAAGAAAACTGAAAAGATACTTTCCCAGAATAAACAAACGAATCCTAAAAAGAAAAAATAAGAAAGAAAAAAGGAAAAACAAGAAGAAGCCTCAAAGAAAGAGGAGAAAGAAAAACCTATAAAATGTCCGTGATTCAAAAAATAAGAAAAAGACTTTATTGAGAGAAAAAAGAAAGAAAAAGAGACAAGAAGAAAAAGGACAAAAATTAGAGAAGAGAATAAAAAATAAGAAGTAACAAAATAAAAAACAGAGGAAAAAGCGGAGAAAAGAAAAGAACAACCAGAAGAAAGAAGAAGTGACTAAATCAGAGTTTTTTCCAAAAGGCAAGGGAAATTCTAGAAAAAAGGAGAAAAAAGAAGGCTTCGGAAGAACGAGAGTTGGAAGAAGAAAGGACCAAAAAACCAAGGACTAATTTATTAATGAACGATATTTTAGTTACGTAAGTAAATTGAGCAAGAAAAGCCAACAAAGATTAAAAAATGGAAACTACTCCGCCTAACCAATCCCTTAATTTTCAACTCTTATTTCCAATAAATAAAATAGGGGGATTAATTTGCCAAAACCTAATAAATCCAGTACTACATCTATAAATATTTTGTGAATATATTTACTGTAATTTATCCAAAAATTATAGCAAATTTATATTCATAAAGATAAAGGTTCAAGAGAAGGAGTATTGCTTATGAATCTCATCAATCCACTTTTTGTATGTTTTCTTTATTTCAACTTCTTTTTGCTTCTGTGTTTTTGTTCCAAATTAATATTAATGTTCTCATTTGTTTTCTATACTTTAATAAATATATTTCATTATAGAATATTATTTATTTTATTATGCTATAGTTATGGGTTTTATATTTAAGCTAGTTCGAGTAGAAGTTATTTATATTCCATAGCAGCCTTTTCTGTGCATTTTGGTAAATAATGATATTTTTTGCTTTCTTACGACTTCTCTACGTTGTTTTTTATATTTGACTTTTCTATGGGGTTTATGCTAGCTAGATTGAGAGCTAAGGGCCGACATCCCCAAGGAAAGTTTTTTTAATTTATATTTATTATAGTTTATGAAGAGGATTTCCTATAGAAGACGATTTCAAGAATTCTTTCTTTTTATATTTTAATTATTTTTGGGGTAGTTTAGTTAAAGATTTTTTTCTTTTTTATTCTTTACATCTATTTATTTTTTTTGAATCTACAATAATTTAAATACAATGTGCAATTTCATTCTATTATTCGATTTATATGTTAATTTACATATTATATAAATAAAACATATTTATTTATTTTTATTGTCGAGATTCATTTGGGTCATTCATAAAGGATCTTTATAACTAGACCCTGAACCCCATCCCTCCGCGGACTTTTGGAGTTTTTGCTTGCCCCCCTTTTTTAGGAACATTTAAATTTTTGTTTTTAAGCGATTCCTTTTTTGTCTTCTTGCTTTTTACCGTTTTACACAGGTGCCTTATCTTCTCAAACAAGTTTTTTTATGTTAATAGAATGCGGAGAGTTCCTGCGACTGTGGCGGAAAGGGGATTTTGTATAAATTTATTCCTCTCACCTTGGTCAGAAGAATTTTTCTATTTCAAAGGATTGCAGGCTAGATTTTTTAATTTTTGTGACTTTTTCTTGAAAATCTTTTTTTCCGTTACCTTAAAGCGTGTTTATCTAACGTCTTGATTTTCGGGATTCTTTTTATAGTTGTTAACTATTCTTTTTTTTGAGTCAAAAAACTGCTTTTTTCTATTTTTACGTTTTTTTTATATCCTCTCTCTTTTTTGATTTATTATTTTTCTTTTTAAGCCTTTCATTTCACTGAAATTTTCTTTTTTATAATTTTTCTTTCTTTTTTTCCAAGTTCCATTCTAAATTAGACAATGACTTTCTTTCTTTGTATTCCGGCTATTTTTCCGTGCTATTGACGGAGGTGCTTTTCTTTCCTTTGTCTATTTCTATAATTTTTCTGAAATTAAATTATAAAGCTTGGATTTAACATATTATTAAATAAATTTCCAAAATAATAGAATATAATTAAAATAAATAAAATTCAAAAGTTAGTTGTTTTAACAATTTAATAAATATAAGTGAATTATTGTTATTTGCATAAATGAAAAGC
>JAYMSL010000226.1:0-29693 GCA_036897195.1 Plantago coronopus
AGTGGCGTATATTGAAATAGTATATGAAAAGTAAATTAGTATAAGTGGGGTTGAATTGTGGTAGTATATTGATATATATATATATATATATATATATATATATATATATATATATATATATATATATAGTACAAGTGGGGTAGGATTGTGTGATTTAAAAGTAATAAAAGGTTTCCTTTTTTGGACATGGGGCAAAATTGAGCGGATGTCCAAAATGGAAAGATGGGGCAAAATTGAGCGGACGGAGGGAGTACCAAACAAGCAAATTTGACATTCGGTAGCCGCGTGTATCCGTTCTGTGTATATAGCTATTTAAATATCCGGAAGTAGATCGAATGAATACGTTTAATGTGTTTAGGAAATAATATTTATATCATTCACTCATGCAAGTAAATACTCCCTCCGTCCCACAAAACATTACCCGTTAGGGTTTGCACGCAGTTTAATAAAATGAGTTAAAGTAATGGAGTTAAAATGAAAAAGTAAGTGGGATAAGTTACTTTTTGAGAATGTGTGGTGATAAAGAATGGATTGATATTAAAATAATGTTTTAGTGTGTGGGGTAGTTTCCTGATTTGATAATGGGTAAAGTTTTGTGAGACATCCAAAAATGGAAAGTGGGTAAAGTTTTGTGGGACGGAGGGAGTATGACACATGGATTCCTCGTGTGAAAACCAACGTTGTGAAATCAATTGTATTCATCTACAAACACTTTTAGTTGCAACTAGCATATATATGACATTCATTCATGTCTGTTTGAAGACAGTAAGCATGGCAACTGACAATAAAGATAAGTCTCCGTATAATTTATTGACAATTTTGGTTGCTTCACCTAGTAATTTGTTTGTAATTTTGTTCAGTTGACCCTATGAGACATAAACCATGTGGCATTTAGCACCAGAAGAACATGAGACTTGGAAATGTAATTGTGCAATAATTACCTAGAATGCTTGTTGCTCTGCATTTTGAAGTTAACTCCTTGCACTATTATAGAACATAAATGTTTTGAGTAAATGGAAGAAGATGGGGAACACTTCAGTAAAAAGAAGATTAGTGAAAATAAGAATCTGATTTCCAAGGCTGCAGTTTGTGTTCTTGGTTTGCAAGATCAGTGAAAACAAGAATCTGATACCCGCGTGATATTTTTACTACTCACGTAACTATCGCATAATACATAACAGGTATCATAAAAAAATATTTATATCCAATATTATATAAGATAAAAGACCACTACTTTTAGAATGTAAAACTCATATGCATTAAGTAGCATCGATTCACACACGTAACGTGTATCTATAACATAATCTAGTATATTTATATCATCAACATAGTTGTTAGAGTAATAGATTCTTTTTCTTTTTTTTGAAACGGTAAATGGGTGGCTCGAACTCCCGTCCTATTAATTAGAAATGAAGTATATTACTGAGCTGCAATTCGTTTTCTGGGTAATTTATCTTGTAATAATGAACATTGAAATCAAGTAACATAAGTTTAACTATTCATCGATTTAGACTAAAAATTGTAATCAAAATTTAGTACATAAATTAACGATATGTGGTAATTTTGAAAATATATGGGGCGGAATGGTACTTTCACTTTTTGGTATCAAATTTAATTAATTTAGATAAATATATCAGATCGAACCGATTCCACGTGGTAATTATCTAACGATGACCTGCGTTCAAGTCGATTCGAAACCGACCTGAGAATAGAAAAGCCCAACTAACTTTGTTTATGTTTAGATACTTAGAATTAGTACTTTAGTAGTAGTAGAATTAGTACTTTAGTAGTAGTAGATTATGTTGTGACTTTTAAGTTAGATCATATATAAGTTTGTATGTTTAATACGTTTGTATTAGCCAAATACCTTGGAGAGGTTAAACTGGAGGGAGAAAAATTAAGATGATGAATGGTTTAAAAATGCAAATTACTGGGTATATCATGTCAAACATTTAGAAATGAAAGTATCACATCTTATATTATATATCTGTTCTGGTTTCTAGTGGCTATGAAGGTGCATCAAGCGAAGTATGATGATGAGGACGTTGTATCGGCCAAGACCTGCAACCACACATAATGCTAGTTATTCTACCAAGTATGTCCCAAATATTAGGGTCAAAGGTAAGGAAATAATCCAAAGGCTATACCTCGAGTTGTTCTTCAGTGAATGAATCTTTTTGAACATTCCATGTGTCTGCATGGGTGCGACGGAATTCTGCGACAGCTTTTGTAACCGTTGATTTCAACGGTGATTGCTCCGTGACAAAACGAGCCAGTAAAGTAACATGATCCGGCAACCAACTGGAACATAAACAATCAGTAAATTAACAATAAAAGACACCAGTAGGTGATATGATCTCTAATTATTGAGCACAGAAAACTTGTTTTTCCACACATTATGGAAAAAGCATAACACTTGGGTGGTGGTGTGGTATCTCCTAATGTTAATGAAAACTGGCATATTCTAAGAATTTCAACAAGTAAATTTATGAGTGAAGCAACAATTATATAAACCATAAGGTTTTTTAAGGCAATGAAACGACGACTAAGAAAATAGTGTTGTATCATATAGAGTAACCTTTAAAGGAAAAAAGGGCAAGGAAAATAAAGAGCCTAGGTACTCAAATGTATTGGAATGACAACCAAGAACAAAAGAAAGCGAAGAGAACATTTTAGTTTTTACACATTAAAAAACGAGCCAACCAGCCAGTTCCATTTACCGTCTTACAGACATTAGGAGGTTTTCAGAAACTAAAAAAGTTTTAAGGGATAGTGTCCCAAGTCACAATTCAGGATAATTCGAGGAAAGCTCATTAAATATTAGACAAAAAATGAAATTGACTCCCAAGTGTAAAGTTTATTTCTCTAATTACTATTTATGATAGGAGAAAAATTATGATTACCAATTTACCATAGAAAAACTAAAAAATTACTTATTCAGGTATAAAAGTTTTGGAAATTACACAATGCAAAACAGGGACATAGACTTAGGTCATAGGTCTTGAGTTGTTATGATTTCACCATGCTCGAGTTTGGAGCAACAGTTAAAGGTTTCATGTTAAAGTTCCGGTATATAATGAAAACTTTTGTCCTTGAAGCTGGTGATAATATTATCATAAATCATTGTCAAAACAAGTCTAAAACTGCTTTCAACTTGGTCATATAAGTGGCCGCCTGAGTCACGCAAGCTACAAAAAAAAAAGTTATATAGCTTGTAAAGTGTAAAAATGGTTTTAAAAGAGACTTAAGTAGAGGAAAGAGAGAACACTAGTATTTCATGTGCAAGAATATAATGTGAGTATGAAATTCCAATCCGATATGGCGATATTAAAACTTCATTTCTTGGAAGAGCAATACATTCTAATCCAAATGTTAATATTGGCTTAAAACATAATAAGTTACAAGTGGTATTCAGTAGAAAACATACCTGGGCATATCATAAGGGACAGATAACACACATGCTGCCAGTGCAAGTATGCAACCATGTAAAGATGCCACAGGCAGTGCAGAAACTTTGTTTCTGCATACAAAAAATAAGTTACCACAAATCAGAAATTCAGAACAACCAACTCTAGGTGACAAATGAGTATTTCTTCTCAAATAATAATTTGATTGCATGGGGGTCTGAAAATGGGAGATGGGGGTGGGGCGGAGGGAACTCACTTTATGTTAGTTAGAAAGGGCAGAGATTCACCAACGTGAATGATGAGTAGAGAAGTTGAGGAGAGGGATGAGTTGGGATGCAGAGGAAACCAACAATAATGGATGTCAAGAATAGATAGACCTTACAAGATTACGAAATCATGGCCAAAAATGTGCAGCAGAAGTTAAGATGGGGGACAGGAGAAGTAAGAGAAGCAAGTTAACAACATTATTATAGGGAATACTTTCCTACAAACTCTTATAAAAGAGCAACTAATTAAAAAAAGTCCAAAAAATACCAACTAGATAATACAATAAACCCGTTGACTTAACCAAGAAAAAAAAAAGAGCTGCCATGGAGGTCAAACTGACCTCCCTCAAGCTCATCCATGGTGTTCTTTTTTTTAAAAAAGTTGAGTTGATCTTAATCTTTAGCTTGTGGTTGTTCAAACATTGAATTTAATGAAGGCACCACAACACTAGAAACACTCTCTCAAACTCAACTTATAACGAAATCGATTAAGAACCTCAAATAAAAAATTGAATCCTTAAAAAAACTAATTATCCCATGCATCACATAAGCAGCGTCTAGCTCGCTGAGAGTTTCTATACACAGCAGCCATTAAACCTTTTTTTTTCTTTTCTTTTCAAGTAATTCACGGGTCTACCTCGTCCGGGTCGACCCGCAAAATTTAGTATGCACAAGCGTTAAAGTGTATTTTAATTGGACTTTCTTGGTCTTTTTCGTAAGGTGATCTCTCTAGAGAACCATATTTTTCACCTTTTTAATAAATAAATAAGGTGACAACTGCACTAAAAATTAAATGAATTATAAAGGAAGAATCATATATCAATAGTTCAAGCACACCTCGATTTCCTCTTCTGAAGCTGTATAACATTTGCTTGCTCATAAGCTCTGCAACGAAATCCTTCAACTAAGTCTATGTCTCCGCCCTTCATAAGCCCAGCCAATACTGCAGCCGCATGCTCCCTTACCTGATGATATATATTAATAAGAAGATTTACAATGTCCTAATATTATATATATGCACTCCCTCCATACTAAAACATATTGAGCTATTTTGCCATTTTGAGCATCCTGTTAGAGTTGTTATAATTCAAGATTTTCAATTTATGTAAACATTCGTACCATCATAAATACATAACACTTACATACATATTTACAAGTTACAACTTTAGCACACATATTAAATATATCTTCCTACTTTAACACATTAACCTACCCCACTTGTACCGCATTCCTTATGGTCTTTGACAAAAAGCAAATGTGACAACCATTTTGGAATGGGAGTATACCACACACACACACACATATTCTTTTCGTACCAAACAGTTGTCCACTTTTGCCATTTTTTGGCATCCCTATGAAGTTATCCACTTTATATCAAGTTTTTACTCTTTTCATCCCAATGATTGAACCCCACCACAATCTAATTACTTCTAATAAGCTGAACTGCATCATCAATATACTTTATTATAATATCACATCTCCTTATTTAGAACCGAAAATTAAAGTGGACAACTATTTTGGGACGGAGGGAGTATATGACAAATCATCTAGAAAGTTTCACCTCTAGCTGGTTGTCCATTAAAAGCTTCTCCACGGTTTGCCAGATTTCTTGTTTATTTGTTGTGGATAGAATAAAAGTATGCCTGTAGAAAGATCATAAGAGTAAGTTAAGCATATAGATAGCTGCCAATTGATCACAAAGAACAATAAAAGCTCAGTAAACATACTGTCTTAGTTACTTCTAGAGGACTAGTAGTGAACTAGTGCTCACCAGGTATACATTTTCAAGAAAAAGACTCAGATACATAATTTAATCTAAAAGGAGGAACTAGTACCTGCTTAAATTAGAAGTAATCTATGATGAGAAGAAAAACAAAACTACATACAAACCTGTACATGAAACTTCTCAGAAATGTCAAAGTTGCAGATCGTGTCCTCCAATTGGAATCATTTGCTGAAGAAAGAATAATGGTAACAGCTTTCTGTAGGTGGGGCTCCTCATAAACTCTCCATTTCAGTAATTCGAAACAAGCTTTGGCCAGATTTGACAGATCTTTGTTTGATGTTTCCTTTTTTAATTGGAAATTGACACAACAAAACAAATGTTATGTATATGGTAACAGATTTCAAACAACATTTAAGCAAATTGCATCCTAAATACATTAGTTTTCCATTAGTTTGCAGGTAATATCAAAATATTTGGCTAATTACTGCTTACATGCTAGATGGGTTAAAATATTTATCAAGGTTTTTTTTTTTTTTTTTGAGTCAGCAAACTATTACAAAATACAGACTATCAAGTAAACATATAAACACCTAAACTTGCGTCCGACATGGCTCGAACCCTGACCTCCTACTTGGAACTCAACTCCTCTACCACTGGACCACCTTATAACTCCCTATTTATCAAGATAATTAAAACAGGTCTCAATCTGTTTTATTTATTATACACATCATGTATTTACAAGCATTAGTAGAAAAACTATTACTGCATTCATGCAGCATCCTATTTTGTATTTCATATGAATAGCAAGTTGACTAGGAAATTCAATTACCTGTAAGGATATCACAGGGTACAAAAGCTCCACAATCACATCCACCAAAACCGAAGATCTTCCAGATTTCAACGATGAAATGACAAAATGAAATAACTGCACGTGTAGAACACTAAATCATGTTTACTGAAGAAAAGTGGCATGTGGTAAATGATTACAACGAATATGAATAGATATAAATACCGTTTCCATCCACTTGACTTCATCTAAAGAATTGTCATCCGAATTTGCATTTTCAGATATCTTTGGTTTTGTATCTTTCTCTGATGCACTAATTTTCTGAATCTTGGGGACTAATTCAGATGCTTGTACCACTAAATACTGGTTCCAGCTTCTTGCAACTTTTGGGTCTATAGTGGAAGAACCGATTTCATGAAAATGGTTGGTAATGGAGGATTGGCAAAGCCGAAGGTTTGAGCACAACACAGAAAGGGTAACGCCAATGGATTCTCTCACCTGCTCAAAGTATACAAGTCCAATCAAGACCCATGCTATTCCGCAATGGTTTCCAAACCAAATTTAAGATATTCTGGTACTAATTTTTGAACACCCCTACTGAGTAAACGGCATTTCAAGTAGAACACACCTCAATCGATAAAGAAATTATCGATAATTTTACTTACTTGGGCAGATGGATGATTCATATTGTGTATCAACTCCTCCAGAAGACTATAGTGAATCTGTATTTCATGTTCAGGCATTCTTGGAGGAGACACTTCAATAAGGGCTGCTGAAAGAAAAGTATACCGTTTTGCAATGACAGAGCTGGTAACTGTAGGTGGCAAAGGTTCCACAAGACAATCAATTATTCTAGTTCTCAGAAGAGGAGCTCTAGTTCCAGATTTTCCTTTCCCGGTGACAGCATAACGAATACACGCAGCCCATTCTGGGATAGATTCAACATTGGGTGCATGTATAATATTCCGCAACTGCTCAACCATCCAGCTGTCCCATGCTTCCGGCACGCCTAAAACATCTGCATGAAGCACTCCAGCAAATGACTCAGCAGCAACACATTGCTTTGACCTCTCTTTAGCATCTACAAACTCATCCAGCGCATTTTTCATAGCTTTTAAAACAGGAATGCCACATTCTTGAAGTAGCCGCTTAAATATACGGGCAAAGTTTGAGTAAAAGGTATCAGTTCCAAATAACGAAATCCAACTGGGAGTGCGAGGCCATGAAGCAGAAAAGTCAAAATAGAAACGAGTTATTGACTTGTCTGCAAAACTTTGCATTGAGGAACTTCCATGATGTCCTCTGGAAGATGCACCATCAGCATCAGTTATGATATGGACATGAGACAAACTATTTAAAGTCTCACTAAAGAATCCTTCTTCCTGGAAAATTGTACTCAAAGCTCCTTCAAGAGAAGATTTGGTTATGCCCTGCAAAATTTCATTATCCTCAGAGCAGTTCCCAGCTGAGAGTTTGTAAGGTGACTCTTTCAAAAGTGTATTTAGAGCAGAGATTGCTAGTATCCTAGTCTGTGGAAGTTGACTTTTCAGACTTCTCAAAAAGTGACCTGAAATTGTTAAATTGTTAACGTCAAACACAGAAGACACAGAAAAGGTCAAAATAATTTGCTTATGGTAGACAGATAAGTACATGGAACAAAAATAATATTTTATTAAGAAAGAACACATAACAAACGTCCTAACTACAGACCAGCAATTTCACTCAGAACTTTCGCAGAAGCAGTTGGGTCATTTCTCGATACCATAGCCAGCAACAACAGAACTCTATTGGCCATTAAATTGTACCTGAAACATAATCAACTATAATTAGAACAATCAAATTATATGCATCCAAGGTTGCCATTAAATGATACCCAACAATGTTTTGTGACTTTGAATCACAAGTTCAGAGGACTAGAAGCATGTAATTAACACAAATGGAAGTGTCATATCAATAATACTTTAAGACAAACTGAGGAGAGCACGCATACCGCCAATGTAGGGTTGTATCGTGACTCATAGAACCAATCTCAGCAATCAGATCCAAAAAATCACTTTCCTCTCCATGACTGATTGGCGACTGGGAAATGGCTCTTGATACACCCGCAAAATATATATTATACTTGACAAACAGCTGTTAAATAAAACAAATGGTGTGAAGTGGAAAAGCGACAAACAGAAACATGCTGTGAGATAAGCTGGGGCAGTGTTTTAAGAGAAACTGCATGGAGTCATAAACTTACCTCAGTAATCGCTCTCTGAGCTTTCAGTGACTCGTGATGCGAGCTTCAAGAAACAAGGGAGATATATTCCATTGTGAACACTTATACGAACTTGAAAGCTTATGGAAGTACTTAATTGTTCTCTTAAAATAATATGTTACCTTAATAAGATTCCTCGGAGGAATGATGACAGAGCCTTCTTGTCCTGGAATTAATGAGATTATAAGGCGGTCAGTGGAAATCCACCAGTCAGCATAAATTGATAAATATATATATTTCTTGAGATTATACCGTTGTTAAACGCTTAAGCACTGTTTGGGAAGAAAGTACTGCACAGGAACCTAAGACTGCATTCTCTGGAGAGCTAGGATTACTCAAGTTCTCAGCAAGAGCAAGCACGTATTTTGAAATAGTTGACGGCCATCTCTTCATCATTTTTACTATACATTTTGCAGCAAGTCTGAGGACATAATAAACAATGAAATAGGAAATCCAATCATTTTCCCAGAAGAAAACGGGTCACAAACTGTCTGCAAGATTCCAAGCAAAAAGACAATGCAAAAAGAGAAACAGAAGCACACATGCAGGGAGTCGACTTCTTATCTTGCAATAATCATCGTCCTCATCTTTATATTTTCTTTATTTTGTTTCATATTTAGAATTTCACTCAGATCGATAAACCTTACACAGGTATACATCGATAATTATATCACCAAAGAAGACAGCACATAAGTACATCAAATCACACAAATGCAGCACAAATTATATTGCCTACTTCAAATGATGAAAGTATAACTAGTGATAACTGCACAGTGAAACTACTACTATCTGCACACAAGTACACACAATAGTGTAGAGTACGATATTCATCCATACATAACTATGGATGAAAATAATCTAATGAATCAAGATGTTGTTAAACTTACCCCCGTACTGTTTCATAAGCATGTAAAGAGAGCTTTATAAGATCATCCATGAAATTAATGACATGGTTAGAAGGAAACACGTTCCCACTTGTGCGGAACAAATGATATGACGACTGTGATGATCTCCAGATATGGTGCATATAGGCTTTGTCTATTAGTGCCCAACGAGGCCTGTAATTAAAGTATATTCAGCGGTCAAGCACACACATGTAGCAATAGAAACAAAATAAATAAATAATGGGATTTTTCACCTTCTCTTTCCTTTCGAGTGAGATGACACTATGAAATTAATTGGAGGTTCTGAAATTGAAGAAGATTCCACTTTCCAGACCTGCCTATGATTAGACCACTCCTCATATTCCGAACTTCCTGCAACATCATACAAAAGGGAATAGATTATATAGTAACAGAAAAACTAGTTAGTAGGAAAATCTTTATCATGGGGGAGATTTACCATAATTTCCTAATGTATCTATGATACGGATGACAAGCAGCAAAAGAATGCTATCATCAGATTTCTCCTTTAATAAGTATCTGCACAATTGTCTCAGCCAAGTTACAGGATGCCAAAAAGTTGAGAATAAGTTGCAAGGAAAGAAAGAAAACCGATGCTTACTTGCAAGTTTCATGGATGATATCAGCAGCCTTTTGTCGTAATTCTGAGGTACCAACAGATGAACCTAATGCCCCAGCAATTAGAAAAGCAGCCGACCCTGCTTCCTTATTCATCCCATTGCCATAAGATGGCTTCAAATCAGGCAAACATGACAGAACACCTTGTAGTGAAGAGTCGATACGTAATAGAGTAACCTTCAAGTGATCCTTCTCATCTCCTGAGCATCAAAAGTGCAATTGGTTTCTAAGATTATACACAAACTAAAATGAGCTATAAGTTGTTCTAGACTTAGTACAGAGAGAAATGCTCATCGCAGAAACTACGGGGTCAGGTCCTCAAAGTCTTTGTTATTAGCATATTATTCCTCAAAATCTGTGTAATTTACATGCTACATTCAGTAATTCTCATAAGAACTTGTTTTTCCTTAGAAATTGGATAAATTCACTTATAATAGTTTAAATCAGGTGAGCGTGCCAAACGTAGTAGTGGTACAATTTTTCTTAATGTTAAGAAAAACAGGTCTTTCACAAAGAGACTTGTGCAGATTTGGACTCACAATCTAAAGACACAGGAAGGGCAGAATTGAAAATCTACTGCAAAAATGGGGTTGTTTAATTCCAAAATCCCAAGGCATTTGAGACCTAACCATGCCCTAGGGTCAGTCGCAAATAAGCTGAATTCAAAACCATTTAGCACTGCATTGTTTGGTGCCGACAAACAATTTTGGGACAGAGGGAGTATACAACTTTCAAGTACATCACATACACCCACATTCTCGTATCATGTATCAACAGTGGAAAATAAACAATATGCGTGAAAATTAGCTGCTCCTTGTAGAGCTAAGTTTCAGTCAATATCGATGTCACTGTTCCAAAGCATGGTAAAGCAGCCAAATCAATTTGCAACCATATTTATGATGCAAGGATTCATCCTGTCACTATTTAGTAGCATGCTTAATGTTCATAAGCATGTACTTCATGAATAGTATAGTGAAGCCTAAAACACATCATGGCTAATGTAACTTTCTATCTTTATATAGAAGTATTTCCTCGCAAAAATCAGATTTATATAACATGTATGCATTACTAGAATACCTGGATCAGAATGAATTTTGGATTGACAAATTGTTAGTAGATCATCTAATGCAGAACCCAAATGCAAATTTAGAAGCTCATTTGCAAAAGTAATTTCTTCTTCAATAGGAACATGCCACTTCGGCACCATCCCAGGTTTATCAGGTGAAAAATCTTTTGAGTCAATCCATTCCTCTAATGAAGCAGAAAATGAATGCTTCAAAACACACCTGAAATGGAGAAGTATTCAGCTACATATAAGAAAGATGCAACTCATGTTAACCCTGACTCACATACAATATGCATACATGCTAACTATAGTGTGAGAATGAATAATGTCTAGTAGAATGAGTGAAGTGAGAATACTTGTACTGATCCATAGGATAATAGTGAACGAGGCTTCCTAAAAGAGAACGAAGAACATGATCACCAGCCCCATTAACCTGCAAAATGAAGATAATTGCTTATCAATTGAACTACAGAAATAGTTGAAAATTCAGTACAGTAACTTGTTCCTTATTTCCTGCAAGAGTAGATATTGAGCATTTAAAGATGTTCGTAAAGAATATCATCCAACTTATGATTAACATCCAGTCTACTCAGATAAGTGCCCATTAAGAACATGATATTTAAACATTTATCTGTTTCAGCTATCAACTTGCAGTGCCCCACACATAACCATCACAAGATTAAAGGATATAACCCATCCTTGGTTTCAGAGATCCCAAATATTACTAGCCACACACATATACAACATAACATAGTCCCTGACTAATCTGATTGTCGCTTATTTTTCCTCCTTCCCATCACAGGGCAATTGCATAATCTTATTAACACATGACAAACGTAAGCACGGTAGATGAGTGAAATTAGGAAGGGCAAAAATTATGTTTTATAATAATTAGAAAGAGCATAAGAGATGCTCGGGAACAATAACGAAGACAATACCAGACCTAACCAAGATTCAATCACCAGAATTACACCTACACCTCACGCCCAAACATAGGAAGGGCATTTTAATATTATTAGGATATTACTCTTATTTAGTGTTTCAGATTATTCCATATTATATCCCCGTTGGCATTTCGCTGCTATTTTAGTCACACATTTAATGATGATTATTACTCGTTATTGAATACTACTAGAAGTTCTGGACTGGAAACCTTATACTCCCTCCATCCGCTTGATAATGCTACATTTTGTCATTTTGGACGTCCACTTAATAATGCTACGTTTCCAAAAATGGATTTTTTTTATTAGTTTTAAAATCACACACTTGACACTTCTACCCCACTTGTACTATATATCAATATACTACCACAATCCAACCCCACTTGTACTATTGAACATTTCATTAACTACTCCAATATACCCCGCTTGTACTATTTTTTTTTATTTTTTTTGGAAACGGTAAATATATTATGTAAACTTATACAAGGACAGTATATAAGTGCAATGCACTGGGCATTCGTTCCGAAACCAACAAGGGGTTTAAGAGATCAGACTAGATAATAATGGTTGGCCCCACTTGTACTATATCTCAATATTTTATACTGTTTCTCAAATATTGTGCCCAAACCCACATGTTGCATTATTAAGCGAACGGGGGAGTAATCATTATTTCTTCGAGTATATAATCACTAACAATGGAATTTTTTTGAAAGGTAAAAAATTGGGTTATAAGATCCACCGAAGTGGTAAGCCTTAACCGGATGTGTGGTAACAGGTAAAGCCCAAAGGCCGTTCCCGTCCCTGTCAGGGAAGATGCCAACCATCTCTCCTTTCTACGAACACCACTACAATGGAATTTGAAAATAGTCTTTTGAGAGAATCACTGGTATACCCTTTTTCAATTATTCTAGTACAATTTACTAATCATTGATAGATTAGAAAGAATTTTATGTAATCAATCCTAGACACAGTGAATATTCATGATTTCATTCTACTACCACAGTAATAAACTCATGTAAACATCATATAACGAAACAAGAATTTTTTGAAGCACAAATGTTTTTCCTAAACCATCACGTATTGGTAGCTAATGTTTTTGAGGCACAAAATACTGGTCCCATGCTTCGTATTACATGAGGCGTTGAAGTTCCGGAAAAAGATTTAAGTCTAAAATAGATGTGTCTCAATTAGATTACTTGGTAATTTATAATTTTGCAGATTTCTTGTTCAAATTCCTAGTTTAAATCATCTTAACATTTAACTAATGGCTAAAAGCTTGAGATGTAGGCATGTTTTGGTATTAGGATTTGACTAATTTGATTATTATTAAGAGTTTTCTCCAATTTATCTTCTAGCATCCTTAGTTCCCCCTTTCATTCCCTAGCCGTTCACTATCAGTAATCTAGCATGCAATATAGGATTGTGGAACGATTTATGAATATTAACTTCTAGAAAAGCCACCTACCCAACAATTAATAAAGAAACTTAAAATAAACAGTAATTATAGCAGAAGAAAACCTTCCAAGATGTCGAATCAAAGGCAGAAAGTATAACTTCTTTGAATTGATCCTTATAGGACAGTAACGCTGGTCCTCCATAAGTGATTGCAACCGAGAGTACTTTCAACTGATATACAACAGCTGTTTCAAGAGCTGGAGATAGTGTGGATTTCACCTAAACAAACAATTACAAGTCAATGTAATATTCCAGTAAAACTTGATCTGTTCAAGGCTACAGGAGAGAAACCTTGGTGGAGGATGCATAATTGGATGAGACTCCCTTTCCAAAACCAGTGGTTGGGGTTGCTTCCAAAGAAAAGAGAATTGATTCTAGGATGGGTTTGACTAGTTGAACAACAGCAACATTTGGGTTTGAATGGACACAAGCGCAACAAAGCAATCCAACCTCAGCAACTGCTCCAGGAAGAATATTTGACATGACAAACTTGGACACTTTTCTGAGTGCCTGTGCATGTTAATAATAGACATATTAACAGTGATATCAAACTAAGATGTCCAAAGTCGAAATACTTGTATGCATGTAAACGAGTTAGTGTGATGTAACAGTCATAGATGTGCTCACGCACATTCTATGTAGAAGCAACAAACTATTAAATCAGTTAGTGTAATGACACAGTCATACATACATTATTTATAAAAGCAACAAACATATATGCTCATTAATAGTTCAATCACCTGCATGTAGAGTGAATCTGACAGCCTACCAAATAAGATTTCGAGCATACAGAAGTAATATGGGCCATCCTCAACTAGAAAAGTCCCTGAAGTTGATGGCGAGTGTGCACCCTCATTCCTGCAACAAGAACGCTCACTCAAGTTTTATAATTAAACCAGTCATTTCAAGCTACGATCAATCTGTATCCAGCAAAACCTGAACTTTCATATAACAGCAACAAAATATTAGCAATATTATGATATCAAGGATAACACCTACAGAACACTACTTGGTTCCAAGTGCTGAAGTAAGGAAAATAGCCGACATAAGAACTCGTCAAGCCAGTCTGTAAAGCAAAATGATGGAATAGCTGACGCCACATCCATAATCTCATCCAATGAAGAGATCTGGAGATGAAAAATGAATAAGCTAACTATCAGATCATTAATAAAATTAAGCACATTAGCTGTTGAAAGACCACTTACACTAGAAAATAGGGAACCAATAAGTTGGATGGTTGCCAAGGTTTTAGGTGGATCATTGGCATCCATGCCAAGTAATGCATTCGACAATGAAACCATCAGCAGATCAGCAAATGATACATTTCCAACGGCACTAGATGCATTGATATGCTGATCGGCTAAAGAAGTAAACAGCAGTGATCGCCCAGAGAATGCTATGGATGTCACAGCACTCTTTAACTGATGGGTAGCTGTCATCTGAATGCAACAGAAAGTCAACATATAAGGGATTTATAAGGTGGTTAAGTGGAATGGAGTTAGATTTGGGAAGGAGGTGCAGGTTCGAGTCCTGAAGGAGGCTGAAAGTGGTGGGAGCTATAAAGTGGTATAGGAATACTGTATAGTTGTAACTAAAATTTTCCGTTAAAAAAATAAAGTCAACATATTAAATAGATGACAATCATAACATTAAGAAATCAACATACTTCTCACTGAACAATATATTCAACAGTTCTTGAATGTTTCAAAAGCAAGCAGACATAATGATAATGCAATTTCATCTCACATGTGGAACTTACAGTCTCTAACGCCATTTGGAACCTCAGCGCTAGGAAAGGTAGAACCAGATTCGGCTCCACATATGACAAGATAGACGTTGCAGAAGCCACTATTGCAGAAAGGTTACTACTTTTGCTATACTGACCACGATCAATTAACTTCAATATGGTATTCACAAAAGAACTCCTGTCAGACTGGGTCAAGAAATGTTCACTCTGATCACTGACATCTTTGTTCCTGAAACAACACCTTTCAGAAAATATAACAAGAAACCAAGGATAAAGTCATGAGAGGAAGATTATTTACAGTTGCTCATGTTGCAATCTCTTCAAGAATGTGTTCACCAGGTGAAATAAGAGCTGCTCTAGTGAATAAGTCCACCGGCCACCATTCGAAGGATGGTAATACCTAATTATAAAAATAGATCAGACATTAGGACTTAATATTAATAAACAAACCAAATTAACTAAGGAAATTGTAGAAACAAACTGCTCTAAGAGGTTGACCAATTTCCCAAAATGTGTTTGCGCAGAACCACCAGGTTTCAATAGATATACCTGCATTCTCAGTTAGACGAGCAGTGTCGGGTTAGTTGAATTTCATCGAAATCTTTTGGAGTGGGTAACGATGCAGCAAACAAAGATCTTACAATTGATTTAGCAATGGCCTTTGATGGAGTAACTACTCGATTTGCAAATAAAAATCTTGTGTTTCTGGGAACATCAGCAGGGAACGGGTATGAACCATTCCCGTTTGCCACAGGAACCTGTACATATCTAAGTTTGTTAAATTCAAATTACTTCTAAAAGGCTTCAATGCTACAGCATCAAAGTTCGCCATTTCATGACTTAAAAATTGAGAAATTTCTATAGTACGACTTGTATAGTAGAGATATTAATATTTTGGAACTACTGGATGGAAAACAGAATAACTATGAATAACTATATTATAATAAAGACAAACGATTTTCTTTGAACTTATTATTCCATTAGGAGGTTTGATAAGTTTGATAAGAATACAACATAATTTAATACTCCCTCCGTTCCAATAAAAACTTCCTAGCTTTCCTTATTTGGCATTACATTACAAACTTCCTAACCCAAATAAGGAAAGTTTTAACTCCACTCACTAATTTTTTATTATTTCTCTTTCTTACTTTATCATCACTTTCTCCACTCTGTCTCTCCAAATATATCAATTATTTACTACTTTACCAATATAATACTACATATAAACCATTATATTTTTCCTTAATCTAAGATAAAGATGAGGCTTAGGAAGTTTTTAAAAAAACGGAGGGAGTAGTATACAAGTATGAATGCATTTAGAATTTACATTTTAGGTTTTTACGGTGTGATTAAAGCCCAGCCTTTTACTATTCTAACCAAGTAAGGAATGTTATGATTTCAATAACTGGGTTTATGACTATTGCGCCCCATAGCTAATAGATTCCACAAGTGTTATTCATTTCGGTCTTATTTTACCATGCCAATTCTGGCCGTATCCATGCTACTTGGCCAACACAATCCACCCGCGAGCATCAGTCTGGTGTTACATGGGAGCTACGCAATGGAGCGTGCGTCACAATAGTGGAACTTTGGTCTGATTAAACTAATAATGCTCCTTAAATTTAGTAATAAGTTATCATATCACATCTGTTCCACATCGCAACATTCACAGATTGTCCTACTCTTAACATACTTGCACCGGTCAGACGAGTATAGAAAATTAGAAATGTTACCATGCATTGATACCAGAAATAACTACGAGCCATTTATCATTTTCATCAGATGGAAATTCTAGATTGTTTCTGATAGAGAATTAGAGATAGCTCATGAAGCCGAAAATTCTTAGATGATACATACTTACATAGAATGCCCTTTCCTTAAATTGTTGCATATTTCCAATCCCAATTTTCTTGTAATTCTAGTAAGGATGTGGCATTTTTTACTGTTTATGGTACCATATCTTTATTACTTCCTCCGTCCCATATCATGGTCCCCACCTTACATTTTTGGCGTCCGAACAAAGGTACCCGTTTCTGCTTTTGGCAAATTATATTATTAAATTCATTCCAACTTTTCCAAATGATTACATTTGTACCACTCAATAAAGTATTATACTAATGTAATGAAGTCTATTTTCTGTTCAAAAAAATAAAGCATTATACTAATTTAAAAAATCATTTCTGCAACTCACCACCGATATTTAATTGAAAAGTTACACATGCCTTATTTTGCACCGCAAAAATTAAATGGAACCATGTCATGGCACAGAGGCAGTACATAATTGCAAAATACGATATATTTCTCCTCTACTTCAATTACGTGTCTTATCCTTCAACTTGCCGCTATCTATTTACCTCATCTACTTGAATCCATCAAATACATAAAGACAGTAAGAAGAGTTTGAGTACACAGACTGGTGCAGAAGCAGTCGTCATAATTAATATGGTCCCTATTGCAACTTGCAGTCTAGCACACCTCTATCATCCCAAGTTATATTTGTAAAGTTATGGATGTACGCATAGGAATGAAATAAATAAATAGTTTCATGTAGAGTCATGGATTACCATCAGAGTATTCTCTAACTTTTCTCATCACATTCTACACTTTATCCCTTTTTTCACTTTGTGCTCTTCGTTTCTTTGTCATTTACCCATTCATCTATCTTTTCTGCCTTTTCATCAATTTATAACTTAGTTTTTCAAAAAATAGCCAGTTATTTGCTAATCAAACACTGCCAGACTGAGCTGCATATAAGAATAGATGGGTGCTGTATAAAATTATAAGCAAAAGTAAACCTGAACAGGTTTCTTGGTCATCCGTGACACAAAATTAGTTTTATCATGGTAAGAATTTTGAATGAGGTCATTATAGGACCCAGCAAACAGATGGTAAACTAAGGAACATATGTACCCACCTCAAACATGTTCAAGTACATATTGAATAGATCAGGTATGAAGCCTTCCCAGTCAATGAAAGAATAGCTCTTTATAACACGAGCAGTGACAGAGGCCCATTGGCTGTTCCAGAATTGGCAATTCGTGATTGAACCCCAATGGCCTAAGCATATTTTGATCCATTCACTGCAAACAAAAGAGAAATTCATGCATAAACATACTGTGCATAAACAATTAAAAAGAACATGTTGCATGGAATTAGAAGCATTACTTACTGTTGAAAGAAATACTGGTTTTCGGGGTTCGTAGGGAGGAATAGTCTCAGATATCCAGCACCTTCAAATGAAGCATTATGCCATGGATTCTCCATTAGAGAACTGAAAATTATTTGTAAAATGAAATTCATTAACCCAAAAGACCTAAGAATAACACAGGAGATGGTAGCTATATCGACACACCGACATTATAGAAATGATGGTCAAATCTGAAAGCAAGTAATCCTCTGCCGGTTTATTAGATGCTAGTGGGATAACCACTACTACACCCACTTGAGATGATGACAAGTGTCTAAGTACACGTGTCGCGATCTGGGGGATTATCAGGGGGGTGTCGTAGTGTGATGCCCTTAGCATCTAAAAAAACCCTCTGCAGATATCATATTTCACACTACAAATTAGGTTAGTTACGTATCAAAGACTACAATATAAAATAATTGTACATTACCATAAGATGTTTACTCGGGAGAAATAAACATAGTTAAAATTGTAACTGAGAAAATGTTATTCGGGCTGCAAGAAGAATCAAAGGCTAGCATAGGCAGACTCAGAGTCCTATGATACACCAACACCACTGCATTCCACATTCCGGAACGTGGTTATCTCGCGTTGGCGTGTGGTTCTCTATATTAGGAGAATTCGTTGCTAAACAGAAATAATCAATATTGAAGAACTAACAACTTAGAATTTTTGGACAGTGATGAAAGATGGATAAAATGTGAAAAAAAACAATGATTGTAGAGTTTGGAAAGAGATGACAAAATAGAAGTGGAAGAAAAATCTTGAGAAACTAGAGTTTGATTCCATTGGTTTTATTTCTAACATTATCTGTAACAACCCAATTCCTATGTACCACAAGTGTCGTTAGTATGACATTGTCCACTCTGGGCCAGAGCCCGCACGGATTTACTTTTGAAAATCACGCAAAAGGCATCATACCATTGAGAGTGTGTGGTCGCTACTCATATACCCTTTATCTCAATCGCTCTTAACCGATGTTTGCCACTTTAATTTTTTTGATTTTGAACGTATTGCAATACATAATATGATCAGAACATTATTTTTGTACAAATTATCGCTACTTGATTTTATTTTACTGGTTGTTCTATTTTGATTTTATTGATTTGGTTTTTCTCTTTTTTCTGTTTTAGTAAATCGATTTGTGTATTTGGTATTTTGGACAACATGAAAATGTTATGTGTCTAATTGTAGATATTGGTGTGAAGATTTATTGAATGCAAATGATTAATTGGGTACACTATCTATTAAACCAAATTTGAGTCTCCTAGAATATCGCACAAAAGCGTAAATATTGAGATTCTATTTTCTTCTGCTCAAGGTGCCTATGCATAATAGGGTAGCAATATAGCATGCTGCTTCATGTGTCATTTTGTTGCTACTATAGCTCTCCATGGAAAGTCATTCTCAGTCAACCACCCAATACACACTATAGAACGGTGAAAAAGGAACACAGGGCCAAATGCAAACCTAGTTATGGTTCGGTTCAGGAACTTACTTGCATCAAAACGATTAGCAGTGATGTTTAGAATTTAAGGACTCGTTGTGGCAAAGGCAATAAACAGGAAGAGATAGAAGAATACCTAAATTCAGACCATATCTCAGAGGCAGAACCCGCAGGAAAGAACCTTCGGCACGACCTAACAAGGGAAGTAACAGTTTCAAAATGTCTCTGTCTCAATCTCCACCCCTCTGGGCCCGTACTCCTGGACAGGGATTGGAAAAGAAAATTAAAAACACAGCTTCCCCGAGATGCGAGATATTGACAACTATTAGTTCCATTGTTAAGTATATCATATGAAACTAAAAAACAAAGCTTCCTATTCTAACTACAATACTGACAGCATGTCAAACTGTTAGTTCCCTTATTTGCCCCCAAATAACCAGTAGCGAATGGCTACGTCAGATATCAGGCAAGAAAGTACACTATTATCTTTGGGGAAAAGCAAGGCAGCTGGACATGGCAATAAAAATTATAACACGCTCAAGTATACCGGAAATATTCATAAAGCTACAGAAATGAGCAGCCTACTAGTATATTTTAGAATGAAATGAAGCCATGTTTTTGTAAATACTTCAACCATATGAATTATGTAGTTTAGAGGAATGTAGATGAATAAGTAAAGTAAGATAACAAAGAAAAGAATGTTCACTAATCTCAGGTCATAACAGTGCATCAAAATTTTGTGATAAGGCTCCGCTTGACTGGGCAATAAAATATCTGTAAAGTATAATAAATATCCGTAACACTATAGATCCGGGCAACGTATTATATTGTAGATGCAAATTACACCATATGTTCGCAAATATTTGAACCCTGTGCATAAAAGGACTTTTAACGAATGTAGAGATGAATAAGAAAGAATTCCGGTGAATTGAAGTCAGTGATTTCACCTCGAAAAGTGTGTCTGGATCAAAATTTCGTACAACGGCCTCCACTGAATTGTCAGGACCAATTTTTGCCTGTATTTGTTCAATAACTTCACCAGAATGTGTCCCCATCTAACCTAGTTTAAGCGAATGCAAAAAAACTTCATATTGTAAGATGAATAGGTTCACAAAGCGCTTCCAGCTAGAATCAGACTGAACATAGGAGTCACCTGAGCGTGCAGCTTGTTCTTTGATGTCTGAAACAATTCTAGACCAAGTTCTACAACAGTTTTGACATCTTCAACAGATATATCACTTTTGGCATTTACAAAGCTGCTCAGCCAGAGAGTATATATATACATTTGTCAGTAGCAAGATGAAGGAAAATATAAGTTAGTATTTAAACCAATACTTAACAATACCCTCAAATGATAAATGGAACAGTCTTACAAAGGGAAGTACTTGAACATTAACTAATAAACCACCTCTAAAGAACTGGTCATTTGTTCTTAAATGTAGGATGGAGAAGGAGAAACGAAACAAAAACATGAATCAAAAAAACCCAGTTACTAGAAAAGTACCCAATTTTTCTGTGAGAATACACCCTTTCCGAAGATCAAGGGGACAACAAACCATTGTAAGCCAAATAGTAAAATAAACTATAAGACCCTTAATATCTACTGTTTGAATACCTTTCATGTAGCAGAAAAAAGTAAAAGAAAAAAAATCAGCTAATATAATAATAAAACTATAGGGCTACTCAGTTGTCAAATTGAACTCTTCTTCATTCTAATCTTGCATCAACTTATATTAGTGCATGACTGTTGTTCAGTTTGAACCTGACGAGGACTACTCAACTCACTGTGAATGATCTTTTCCACTCAGAAATCTAGATAGGTTATAGCAATAGGAGGTAGACTTCATGGGAAAAAAGTTGCATGGAGTAATTAAGCAGTGTAAGAACAACAACAAGACCTTTGAATTTGATGAGGTGCATCTCTAACAGAGGACATTGGATCTCAAAGTGATTACTAGGTATCTCCTTTAACTTAGGGATACTCCCACATATTTTACTTCAATCATTCAGTATTAAAACATTTCCTATTGATACCGGATGGAAGCATCTTCTATCTACATCCATGCAAGGAGAGATTGTTCGACAGGACTCCCAATATCAGGACACAATATTGTGCTGATGATGAGTTCATTGCCAGTTAGAATAACATTAATAACGATAATTTCATTTCCCTGTACCCCAGTTGTCAAGTGGTAAATGTCAAACAATGAAAGCCAAGTCATAAACTAACTTATATGCCCTAATAATTTCCATCTCTATCCATCAACCACCACAAAATCATTTAAAGCATAACAGTAAGAAAAGCCAAATACGCAACAGCCTCCTCTGACATATACAGCTCAGTGATCTTCTAGTCTAGAATTCTAAGCATCACTTCTGATGACGTAACAGAGCAAGTTAATTCTTCAAAATACTAATTCATTGTATTGTAGTAATTAATAAGAGGTAAATGCTTCATCTCAGGAAAGGTAAAGTTGCTTGCTGCACCTTAATCTCCAATCCATTCAACAAACTTCATCTGTTATATAGACTTATAAGAAAACACTCGCACATTCGCACAAATTGACAAAACTGGAAAACAGACGGACACTCGTTTTGGAACCAGTTAATTCATACATCTATGGGAAAGTGAAATTAAGTTGCAAATATAGGATCAAAGCAAAAAATTGGTGAAAGATAAAAAGAAATGATGAAGGAATGACTTACAGATCAATAATGGAGACCCATTTAAGAGTGGAGTAAACAGATTCAGGATCCTGAGAGTTGTAAGAATCCTTAACGGAGTTAACAACGGCGGCAAAAGCGTCCTTCTCGCGCTTAGTCTCGTCCGCCAGAGGAGGCGGAAGCCATGAATTGTAGAGATGCATTTGGTAGGAAGAAGAGAAGTAGAATTGGTGAGTGGAGAATCAAAATTGAACCAGGCAAACGGGCGCGAGAGTGGGAATGGAATTTTGTTAACAATCTGCTCTGCTGGGGTTAACTTAGTGTATAAGGTGTGTGTGTGTGTGTGTACTACTGTGGGAAGATGAAGTTTTAGTTATGACTTTCTTTTCCATCAAGAAAGAGAATGGAGCAAATATCAACCAAATACTCTTTTGTTGACTTTCTTGGTAGATAAAATAAATGTAACTGTAATATTTAAACCCAATTCTAACTTTCATATTACAAATTCTTCGAATACACCTAGTATAGAGAAGACCACTAAAAAGACTACCCTTAATTTAATTTCGATGCTTGCGGATTCCGGTCGGTCCAACCAGCAAAATGCGGATTCGGGTAATTAAGATAAGTCTACCCTATAAACGGAGTTATAAGGTGGTCCAGTGGTAGAGGAAAATAGTTGAAAGTATTTGCAAGTATGACGTTTGGGGTTCGAGCCTTAGGAGGCACGGATTTATGTATATATTTGTAATATTCACTTAATTCGGGTAATTAAGATAAGTCTACCCTTAGGGAAAATTGTGAATTAGTGTCTTTCTTAGATACTTATTACACTTTAGTGATACATAAAATCTTTCTTATAAGGGTGAATTACATCTACTACCCTCTTTAAATTCCCTAATTACAACTGAGTGACCACTAAATTATCAATTACATCCAAGTCCATAAAATCACATTTTCTGAATTTGTTTACCAAATATCCAAACAAGCCTTATACTCAATTTTGATTAAACATCCTTATAATATTAAACTTTCTATTTTAACCCCAATTTTCAAATTTGTTTACATCAAGGTCATCTTCTTCACCATTCTCTTCTCTAAACATTAACCTCCATTGATGAATGAAACTACAATTTTTTGAGACCTTCAAGATTCCCCTTCCTTCCTCCTCTCCATTCTTCTTCCTCTTATCTCTTTCTTCTATTCTTCCTCTTCCTTCTTTATTTATTTATTTTTTTTAAAAAAAAGAGCTCCAAACTCCATTAATGGAGCTTTTTAAAAGCTCCATTAATGGAGCTTAGCATCTCCGCCCAGATTTGGGCGGAGCTGCTCGTCGCCGCTCAATCTGGGCGGAGCAGCCCCTCCGCCCAGATCTGGGCGGAGGGGCAGCCCCTCTGCCCGGTCTGGGCGGAGGGGCCGGAGCAGTTCCGCCCAATCTGGGCGGAGCTTCAAATTTTTGTAAAAAAAAGAAAAGGAAAATAGTGAGAAGAAGAAGGAAGGAAGGAATAGGAGAAAGAAGAGGAAACAGAAGAGAAGAAGACGAAATGGTGTGGAGCTCCATTAATGGAGCATGAAGCTATGGAGCTTCAAGCTTTTTTCTTGTTTCCATTAATGGCGGCTAACATTTTAAAATAAAATATAAAATTGAATATAAAAAAAATTAAGTTAAAAAGGTTATATGTAAATAAAAATAATTGAGGGGTGAAAAATGAACAAAGGAGAAGTTTTAAAATTGCAATTTAATCCAAAATATAAAGATGTGTTTGGTAGTGTTATCCAAAATATGATTATTGGACCTATTTGTAATTGATAATCTAACTGTCACTTAGATGAGAAGGACGTAACTAATGAGGGGGGGTATATGTAATTGTCTGTTAATATAAAATGCATGCTTACATCCATAGCAACTAGACGGTCATATTAACTTACACAGATACCAAGATACATTAAAATCATGCTATTAAACCCAAGATACATTAAAATCACGCTACTAAATTCATATCAACCTCCATGAAGGAGTCTTTTGTATCTATATTGTGTTAACCCCGAGTTGTCGTTCTCTCAAGGAATTAAGTAGGCTTCGGTTTATTATACTACGATTGTTTATCAACTAGAAAGCAGTAAAAGTTTTGGCTTTTCAATTGATATGGTCTGTAATCTAAACTAGTAACTAGGAAGTAGCAACAGATCTAATCAAATGTGAATATGAAAGATTAATCAAGGACAAAAACATGGGAGGTAGCATAGAATTCGTGTCAGTTGCCTTCAGTTAGTGATAGGATGATTGCAAGTAAATTGCATGAGTCTATACAAGCATTCTATGTCAAATGATTCAGGAATGACCAAAGTAAATATTCTATATTCTATGTCAAAATGATTCAGGAATGACCAAAGTAAATATTCATAGAACATGATACTCATCACAATTGTAACGCCCCATCCTAATTAGTTAAATTATTGTTAATAAAAATAAGTTGGTGGTGAAATTATATAAAATGTCAAAATTGCAATTTAGTCCAAATTATAAGTATGTGTTTGTTGGTATTTATTAAAAACTGGATTTAGGCCTTAGATTTTCATGTTACATTTAATGAGATTCGGATGAGAAGTTGTCATCCGGTAGGGTATGTAATAATCCAAACAAAGGGCTATTCTTTCAATAAATCACTTTTATATCCATGTACATGTCAAAAACAATTTTACACTAGACTTTTCTGAGCTCTGAACCTGTAACTTATCCAGCCTATATTCTATATGCTCCCACATAACCAAACAAAAAACACATCTACAAAAGAATATTTTCCTGTGAGCCACACAGAAGCCTAGCTTTGCATTGGACGCTTCCCATGGCGGTCTGACCTGGTGGTTGTAATGCCTCTCGATGTGCTTGCTGTAATCGTGCCGGATTGTGAAGTTGTGGTGGAACCACTTGATTGCGTAGAAGTTACACCAGGAGTAATTGTGGCAGTAGATGACGAAGCTGGCCTATGGGACCTTCTGTACCTGCTTCCAGGGTATCCAGGTCTAGTTGGTTCTTCGAGAACGGTGGGCTTCCTTGATAAGTAGATGACTACTTGATTCATGTCCGGGCGGCATTTTGGATCAGCCTGGACACATAACAACCCTAAATGTATACAGAATGTTATCTGATCAGTATCTCCTGATGAAGCCAACAAAGGATCCATAACTTCCAAACTGCGTTGTTTCTTGTGAAGCTTGTATGCCTGAAATATATACAACAAAATTTCTGAATGATTTTCTCATACGAGGTGTTTTCAGAAGCTTATGGTTATTACAAATGCTAAATCATTATAACATGAAAATGACGATTTTAAAACTATGCGATCATCAAGATTCATTAGAAATTCAGAATATGGAGATTAAATATTAAAATTGATTTCTATCACTTTAGTATTTCAAGTGATAATTGTATTTGTAAATGCATTGGAGCAAAAGTTACATGAATATGTGGAGTACAAGGTGGAGCTTTTTCCCTAGATTTACAACACAACTTCCGGAAATAAGCTTTTCATCCCATATGAATTTTGATGAATCCAATTTCCAAAGCAGTTGGAAACTAGAGTTCAGTATACAATTCTGTATCAAGTGCAAAAATACAACTCGCACTCTAAGGCTGCCAAAATTGTTCTACCGCCCAAAGTGCGTTTTTGTATTGTCATTTGACCAAAACTGGTATATCTCACCAACAATGCAAGAACACGAGCTGAAACAAGATGTTTTAGCAAATAAGGTGTCAACTTTCAAGCTGGACACTTCCAAATATATGTCGCTAAATGGTGAAATAACGTAATTCTTTTCAACATGATAATGAGTTCGGAGAAAATGACAACTCTGCCACACTTCCATAGAAGATTCATATCTGGAGTTAGAGTTCTCAAATCAAATGCAGCTGAAATTTGGACAGTAGATACAAGATATGTGGGGCTACAAACTATTTGTTGCAAAAGGTAGCAAAATTTGTACCGCAGAAAGTTGCGAAAGGTAGCAAAATTTGTTGCAAGTTCATCCAAGAAAGTTGCCAGAAATGCCTCTAATACTAGAACTCCATAATATGAATTTTCTACCAAAATGTAGCAGGGGTGTAATTTTCTGCAAACTGTTCAAAGATCAAATCTTTGAAATTTTCCAACAAGAAAGTTGTGGGATGAAATTTTCAAATATTCAACACCTAGAGATTTGCTATGACAACCGCTTAGTTCAAGATTTTTTTGAGCATGAACGCTCACATACAGTAAAAAGTAAATGAAACTGACTTTTAGTGGTTTTTGGATTGAAACACCGTCTATCAAAAATACGGGAGGTTAATTAACCTGGAACTCTCTAAACAGTTCTTCTATGCAGCCAACATAACGGGTACTTTGTGACACGTAATCATGAAATGTCACGCATATTCACTCACATAAAGACAAAAGTGTTGAGGCTAAACTTACCCAGTCAAGCAGACTCTGTGACTCAGGATCTCTGTTGAAAGTTGAATTCTTCTGTCCACTCATGAGCTCCAGGACGACAACCCCATAACTGAAAACATCCGCCTTTTCAGATAGAGTTCCATGCATGAGATACTCAGGTGCCATGTAGCCGCTACACCAATGAAGGATTCACATTAATTTTGCAACTTAGATGTATAGTAGTACTTTGTAGAACCAACAGATGCCCTTTATACTTGCATCAATATGATACTTTTGCAATATAACCCTTTTCTGCCTGGTTACAAGACTATCACATACGCAAAACTTAGAAATGTGAGTATAAAGGGGCTGCAGTTGAGGTTTCAGAGTATCAATATCCCTTTACAAGAATGTCGCCAGACTAAAGAAGTTAACATACTTTGTACCGGCTACACGAGTATTGACATGTGTTTGATCTTCCGCGAATAGACGTGCCATGCCAAAATCAGCAATTTTGGGGACCCATTTATCATCAAGCAGAATATTGCTGGCTTTAATATCCCTATGTATGATGCGACAATGAGCCTCGTCATGAAGATAAAGCAATCCCTTCGCAACTCCAGTAATTACATCAAGCCTTCGCTTCCAATCAAGCACTTCTCGTCTATCAGACTCTAAATCAAATGCAGTATATGAAAATCAATGAATGTCACCTCATCTAAAATGCTGGTACATGTACTACAACAGTATTCTTTTCAACAACACGAACACACACAACTCGATAGAAGAAGCATAATAATTGGCGCTTATGATCAAGCTCTGTCAAACAAAAAAAAAAATCTGTATGCCTTATTGGAAGATTATTGCATAGAAATCTTCACCTTTCAGTTTGCTTTCATATTCAAGAGAAAACTTATTCAGCCATGATAGAAAAAAATGAAACCTACATTTTTATTGATGCATAAAGCCTCTCTTAATCCATAATATCTGAAACTTGTAACGACACGATATGCTTCTAGAAACCAAATATGTAATTTGATCTAATAGTTTCATGTATTCCTAATAACTCATATGACGGGAATGTTTGTCCAGAACTGAGCACTACCCCAAGAGTGGAATAGGACTTAATCAGGCTCTGATATCAGCAATTTTTTAGAACTTCAGAGTAGATAGCCATCCATGATTCATTGTAAATGAGACATTGTCACTCTAAACTGAATGATGAAAACAAATGCAGACTAGCAAACATAGCACCTGATACAAAGAAAAACAGAAACAAAAAGAACTCCATACATAGTTTCTAGTTCAGCCAACTCGTTGTTACTTGAGTTAAACTACAGCATCTAAATTCCATATCATGTTAATTGCAAGAATGAGCTGCTACAAAGTCAAGTGAAATGTAGCCTTCATATTTTCAGGCTCAAGCATAGTTTATATGATTTTATATAAATATTTACTTGGCTAAGACGATTTATAATGTATTCAAAGTTTGAATCTACGGGTCACGAAAAAAGACAAGAGTTCAAACTCCTGAGTGTTCATTCTTCATAATTCCAAATATCGAATCCTTAAAGTTTTCTGCAACCTCAACACCATGACATAACAAATAACGAATTCACAATATAGCCAACGACGAGAAAAAGAGATGAAATGGTGATAAGACTTACTGAAGAGAAGCTTGTCAAGGCTCTCATTAGCAACATATTCATAAACCAGCAGCTTTTCGACACCATGGACACAATAACCTAACAAATTCACCACATTCCTATGCTGCACCCGAGCCAAAAGCTTGGCCTCATTCTGAAACTCTCTCTTTCCCTGCCCAGAAGTCTGTGACAGTTTCTTCACAGCTATTTCTCTCCCATCTTCCAAAGTTCCCTACCAGAATCACCACCAAAATTCAATTCTTTAACCATCCATTTCAATTCCCATTTCATCAGTCTCTCAACAAATCAAAATCACATAGATTGAATCAACAGAGTAAATAAATGTTGGTTGATCACCAATATAGTACTACCTTGAAAACAGGGCCAAAACCCCCTTCACCAAGCTTCCTAGAAGAATGAAAATTCTTGGTGGCTGCCACAAGGGTTTCAAAAGAAAACTGTTTCTGCTCTTGAGCTGCTATCTTCTCCAAGTCTACTTCATTTTGATCTATTTTCGCCCAACAGAAGACAATCAATCAATAAATACAGAATTCATCAAGAAACATAGACAGATAGAGAAGAAATGGGAGTGATCAAAAGAAGTCACCTTTATGTGAGTTTGATGAGGAGAAGGGGTTGAGGAGGATTTGGAGACAGGTTCTACGTTTAGACATGTCAAGGAAAGGCAAGCAAGTTTTGTAGGTGTCATCAAAAAGGCAAGTGATTGTTGATTGTAGTAGTACTAGTATATCATTTGGACTGGAGACTAGAGAAAGAGAAAGAGAAAGAGAAAGAGAAGAAAGTTCATAGTTTTACTTTACTACAGGATGGCCTTGTCAAGCAAGAGTAAAGACATCATCATAAAATAAAGCGTGTGGGTTTTTGACCTGTGAAACAAGATTGACTTAGTATTTTCTTCCTTGTCTTCTTCTTCCTTGTCTCTCTTCATCTCTCGTCTCTCCTCTCCTCAAACCCGAACCCGGACTCAGACCCGGCCTACCTTTAGGGTGGGACTTATCCGGGTCGATTTGGACGACACATAAAGTTATATATGTATATATATATATATATATATATATATATATATATATATATATATATATAATAATAATACTCACTACTAATATGGAACAATTTCACATTTGGTCCTGTAATGTGTCATCAATCA